>KI546329.1:9057-22970 GCA_000497225.1 Amanita jacksonii TRTC168611
AAAAAAAAAAAAAAAAAAAAAAAAAATGGGAAACGGAAAGTGCGTGACTTGTATTGCCCCCAATGCTGTGTCAACAGCTGTGAATCCTGTGAGCAAACATTGTAGGCGGTACATTGAATGTTCAACAATATCGGGTGGCTGGACGCGTCGCGTAGGACGCGGTCAAAGGACTAGAAAGGTTAATAGCGGGGGATCATCATCAATTCTTCATTTGCGGGGGTCGGAAGGGAGACAATGGCGAGTGGTGGGAAATGGGCAGTAACGTGTGACATAACGCGGTGTTATCTTGCAACGTGGCAGTTGCTGTATAGCCCCCAGCGCGATTTGGCATGTCCCAATGACGTTCTTTCGACTACTTAGCCTAAATTTGACGGTAACCCGTCTACAGCTTTCTTTGATGGCGTTCAAGAGGGGGTTGTTTCAATTGGACCGGTCGCGCCCTACTACACGGCCTGTACGGTTGTCTCATGGAGCCGAATATGTGATGTCTTGGGGGGAGGCGTTGACGTCTCGTTGAGTGCTTTGCGAATACGACTATCGTTTACAGGATCTATTAGTTCCATTTCTGACACCTTGGCCGTGGGATCCGTCACTTATGCCTTCGGGAAGCAGTATAATACCCCATCCCGGTGGGACGCACTAGGTGATATAAACGGAGCGAACGCAGTTCCGCGAACCGGACTGAAGCTTCCCTAACCATCTCGAGACAATAGGACCGAGAAACCGGAGGAACGGGTCTCTATTTCCAAGTAAATCTCTTTGAATGCCTATATTCAGTATAACGTGATGGAGTTGATGACTAGGTCTGAGTCGCAGTATCGGAATCTCTGTCTTGCTTAGGGTCAAATCAACGTTCGCATCTGCCTCCGTTCCATTGGACTTGTGCTGTATGATTATCAGTACTTGTTTAAGGTTCATAGCTGCGTCAACCAAGTCATCAAAGACATCAAAACCATCATATAAAGTCATCAACAGAAAGCAGCCATATCACTTCGGCTCGTATATTATACAAGTGCCACTCCCCCCCCTCCCCGATTGGTATTAAAAGGCAACTATAGCCGTTACCCTGTCAACCGTCCTCCAATCCTCCCCTTCGGTCGGAACACGCATTAAACACTCAGGCTCTCTGCTTTTCTTACTTATACTAAACTACTTCCCTCTTCATTGAATGCCACCCTACGCTCCGCCCGTATATTCGAGTATGCATCCTATTTATTTATACGACCTGAAAGGTAACCCAGCGCAACCCTGGGCTCCGAATGTTTGGAGAATAAGGTTTGCTTCGTTTCCTGGATCGTGCGTTCTTGCTAACCTCTCCGTATAGATTCATCCTCAACTACAAGCGTCTCCCTGTCAAAACCATAGCTCTTGATTTTCACGAAGTCGAGCCCCAACTACGTGCAATGGGAGCACCACCTACTTCCTATCGCGACGACAGGACGCCTATATACACCCTTCCTGTCATTGTCGACTCTAACACTCATGGCCACGGACCTCGTCAGCCTATCATCCTCTCCAACCTCAACACTATCGCCGAATACCTTGAGGCTACTTACCCCGCCCGCCCCGTCTTTCCCGATGGTTCTCGCGCAATGCAAATACTCTTCGTTCACTACCTCCAAGAAATAGTGACAAGACCTCTATTACCGATCATGGTACCCATGAGTCACCCCCAATTCCGCGGTATGATTCACGAAATGGGTATGAATGGCATGTCGAGAGGCTCCCCTGCATCTTCCATCAGTGGAGGTGCAGTTACGCAATTAGCGGGGCCGCAGTGGGAAGCAGCATGGGCCCAAGTAAAGGTGCAGTTCGACTTTCTGGCTACTGTGCTGGATAAAAACCAGTCGGATCCCGGTTCGACTGTCGCCCAAGGGAGAGATTTGACCTATGCGGATTTTGCACTCTGCGCCGTGCTGTTGTGGATCAAAAGGGTGGCTACCCGAGAAGGCTGGGCGCATGTTAAAACCTGGGGAGGAGGTCGATGGGCGCGGCTATACGAGAAGTGCAGGGAATTTATGGATGAATTATAGCATCGTAACAAAAACTCCCCCAACCTTCCTGTAGTATTACCTCTCCCTAGTTATCAGCTCACCTCCACTTCTTGCGTTACACTATGGACTCTATCATGTAGCACTATTCGTAATGGCGCTCGTAAATGGTAATTGTTTTCCTCTATAGGTCCTTTTCTTTGAATGCAAAAGCCAGTATTGTTTCACGTTTCACGGTTTCCCAGTATATATCTGTATCAAGGAAACTTGGAGCTATTGGGATACCGCACAGTTGCCGCCCATTAAAAATGTCAGGACAGAGTTGAAACGATCGACGTTGGATCTGATCAAATGGCTATAATGGTTATTGTCAACCCTGTCAATACCAGTAAGGGAAGAAAAGAACGAGCGCGAGCGCGCCCTAGACTTGCCCGCGGTCGAGAGATACGGTGATTTTTGGCCAGCCTGTGAATTTGTTCTTTTGTTGTAAAACCGAGGACGAAAGGACCGACACTTCTTCACTCTACCCCATCTAGTGACTAATATAGACGCTCTGGAATTATCGCCACACCGGAATCGTCGGCTGATAGGCTCCGGCTGAGACGAAAGTACCGGTACCTGGAGAAAAGTCCTGCGTACTTATTGATAGCCTGTCCCACCTCCGGTATGCATCGTACATGCTCAGAAACCCAACCTTACGTCAGTTCAATGACGCAATAACATTCTCACGTGACATGACAGCTATGATGAGATAAACCTCCCCAACGTTGCTGACCCCCATCTTTTCCTCAAGCCCCGTTATTACTCGCTACAGCGATGATTTCTCTTGATCAACTTAAGCAAACTGGCACTATCGTGGTTTCTGATTCTGGTGATTTTGAGAGTGAGTGGTGATTTTTGATATCGAATGTGATAACAGAAATCTGACTGACAAATGACCCACAGCGATCGATGTATACAAGCCTCAGGTTTGTTATAGGGCGTTACATATCATATGAATAGCTTCGTTTCTGATTGATGACATCAGGATGCCACGACGAACCCTTCGTTGATTCTGGCCGCAGCAAACAAGCCAGCGTATGCTCATCTCATTGACGCCGCCATCAAGTATGCAAAGGAGAAGGGTGGAGACTTGGATACTCAGGCAAACCGTGCGACGGACAGACTGGTGAGTCGAGCACAGTAACGAATGTTTCATTAAATCCTTCATCTGATCAATGTCGTATACTAGCTCGTCGAGTTCGGGAAAGAGATTTTGAGCATCATTCCAGGTCGTGTGTCGACAGAGGTTGATGCCCGCTTGTCATTTGACAAGGAGGCAACAAAGAAGAAGGTATGTGGTTTTCAGCGCTACAACATCTTTAGGCGTCTCAATTTTTACCTTAATCCATCTCCTGTGGTTGATCCCCCGTCATATATCATTAATATTACCTCCGCCGGCTTCATTCAAAACTGTACCTTCCCATCTGTCAACTGGACCCTTTAGGCAAAAGAGCTCATTGCTCTCTATGAATCTGTTGGTATCAAACGGGAGCGGGTTCTCATCAAAATCGCCTCTACATGGGAAGGTATTCAAGCCGCACGTGAACTCGAGCGGGATGATAACATCCACTGCAACCTTACCCTTCTATTTGGATTTGCCCAAGCTGTTGCCTGTGCTGAAGCCGGCGTTACCCTTATTTCACCGTTCGTTGGCCGTGTACGTATCTTTTCCTTCCATGCATGCAGTACAGGCTCAATCTTCGATAGATCTTGGATTGGTATAAAAAGGCCACAGGAAAGAACTACGAGGGCGATGAGGACCCTGGCGTTATATCTGTCAAAAAGATCTTCAATTACTACAAGCAGCATGGGTACAAGACGATCGTGATGGGCGCATCATTCCGTAATGTGGGTGGTATCCATTTTAAATAAACGAGCGTTTCCCTAATTTTGAATTGAATAGACGGGAGAAATCAAAGCCCTAGCCGGCGTCGATTTTTTGACGATCTCGCCGGCGCTGTTGGAGGAGCTCAAGGGCTCGGATGCTCTTGTTCCCAAGAAACTCAACGCCCATCTTGGTGAGTCATTTTTATTGTGTCTTACCCCAATTTGTTCTGTAGCTTACTGTTTGTTGCAACCGCAGCTGCTCAAGCAGAGCCCATCCCTAAAGTATCGTACGTTGATAACGAGCCCGAGTTCCGCTGGGAGCTCCTGCAGGACCAGATGGCCTTTGACAAGTTGCATGAGGGTATCAAGAAGTTTGCGGAGGACGGTGAGGCTCTCAAGAAGGTGATCAGGTCCAAGCTTTCAGCCTGAGAAACGGTCAGTGGTTTCTGTAGTCAAACTAACGTATTTTTTTTCTCTTCATCAGCTGTAAGTCCGTTCTAGACTTGTTTAAAGTTCTTAAGGTTACGTGCATCTGTAAAAATGTAGTCTGTTTATACAAATGTCTCGTTCAAGCATTCGGGTGCGGCGGAATTGGCCGTCGTCATCCCACCGCCTCACCTAAAATTCATAGAAACGGCGGTAAGTTGTTGAGGTGGGTGGCTCAGTCTGTGCACCTGAGGAAATAGAGTTCTCGTGGTAATTATGCATAAGCCTTTAGAAATATCAGCGATCTATCCATGTCAGTAGCGTTAGAAGTGTTGGGTGGGGGGGAATCAGCAAGTTGTGTTTGATGGTGTGGTATGCAGGGCCCCAGACAGTGCAACAAGACCAACTGCACCTATAATCAGATCAGGCGCACGGACTGCAACGGCGGCCATGACTTACCTCATCTTCCGGGCTCGGTCATCCCCGGCCGCAATTCAACGTATCAAGAAGTCGCAAACACGAATCCCCGAGGCTTCGACTTCTGATGACGCCACGGCGGCCAACCTCTGGTGAATGCCACAACATGACAGGCTCTGCGACAAGCAAATGGTTGCGACAATAAACAAGTCGAAATAAAAAAAAAAGGAAAGTGCCGTGTGTGTTCATCACATTGTATTACGTTATCCAGGTTGCAACCAGCCGATGAACCAGGTCCGCTTCGAATGTAGTTTTGTCTTTTAGGTTCGCCCTGTACGTGTTGTTGATTAATGTAATCATTATTGACGCCCCTTTCACCGATGGCACACGGAACAGCAACAACAAAGCGCACACTGCTACTCGCGCTAGCGGTCACGGGGATCTAGCAAATGCAATGCAACGAACCTAACCCCAAGCCCGAGTGCTGGAGCCTGTCTCCTGAAACAGAAAGATAGTGAAACCCGACATCAGGTGTGCAGTGCGGCAACTGAGGTCTGAGCGCTTGGACTCCTGAATCAAATCATAATGCTTCGCATTCTCAGCGGGAAAAGATCAGATCAATCAAACGATCGGTGCTACAAGAGATGGTTGTCGGATGATGGTGAGGTTTCGTTTATTACTGAAGCGAAAGCGTATCGCATTGGGCCTGTGTGGGGCCAACAAGTCGGAACGGCCAAGCAATCAAAATTTTTCTGTACGTGAGGTACTAACAATGCTCAGATGATCATAGGTGGGAACGAAACAGCTCCTATGTTTAGGTCTGGGGTGACCGAGGATAATGGGGATATTGCTTGAACTTCCTGTGGGAGCGAGGCACAATGTGGCGACTAATGAGCTTCCTCAAGACCAGATGACTACATTAGTCGTACCTGAAGTTTCGGCAAGCGATGTTGATTGGTGTTTTAGACCAATCCAATCCGGTGAAAGCGCAGATCGGTGAACCTCCTACGTGATCAGTGAGCAAAGGTTTTTAGAGGGATCACGTGGGGAGGCTGGCGATTGCCAAGCTCACCTGTCACTTGTCAGGAGTGTGTAAGTCTGCACGCTGCACCACACGATATATAATGTACTACTAGTCATCCCCACCCATGTTTTCCCAATGCGACGATGTGAAACGGTAAACCTTAAGAGACGATCCCCATTATGCAGCGCGGCGGATTTCTCAAGTTCCTGCCTATCTGAAGTTTCCTTTCTCGTTCTTATCGAATGATGCCATTCCGGCATTCCGGCATCCAGGCCTCCGCGGTTGTCAAGGCGTTGGTCATTTGAGCCCAAGAGTTACGTTCATTTTGTACCTGTCAGCAGTACCGCTCATAGATGCTGTGAGGATTTTGTGCTCTAGACCAGCCGCGGCGGGGATGAGTAAATGAATGGTACAATTGGTGAGGCATATGGCTCTCAGGCACGATTTAATCCTGGAATTTATGGATTGGGGCACACGCATCCCACAATGCTACTCCATCATCGGTGATCATATACGTACATAGTGTATGTGTGTCTTTTTTTATTTATTTAAAAAGATTAGGCACGACAAGCGCGGGGTTTGGTTGAAATATGCCAACAGGGCAATGGCGGCATCGGCGGCGTCGGAGGAGTAGAGGGGAAGGGTGGAAGTGGAAGTGGAGGCGGCGTTGTTTAGTGAGTTTATGGTATAGACGGGACAAGCCCGATGACTGCGAGGAACCGGGGAATATTTGCCGTCCGGGAAAAGGCGGGGTAACGGCATGGTGCGGTATGGTGCGGTATGGTGCGGTGCTTGTAATGGAAGCAAGTGTCAACTTGAGCGCGAGCCGGGTGACAGCGAGGAGCATATGGTCAGAGGGGATGTCGGCGTGGAATTGCGAGGGAGGGACGTTTGCCTAAATTGGGGACAGGTCGGGTGCAGAATGATTTGATTGATGGATTGATGGGTCTGTGATCGCTATCGGCTTGTGGGTTCAGATAAGTACAGTAAAGGCGTGTGGGCATGGGACTGTTGTTCTGATTATGGTAAGGTGCGTAATGTATGAGTGGGGAGCGAAAGCGGATCTAGCCAAACGAAAGATTAGCATTCTCCTGGGGAGGAGAGCACACAACAAGGGTAACTCAATATGACCCGGCTCGTGGTCCAAGTTCCAGCCGTCAGCGCATACAGCGGCCGCGGCAGGGGGGAGGGGGGGAAAGCTCCAACTGTCACGGAGGAAAAAACAAAAAAAAAAAAGAGGGAACACATGCTTCGTCCTTGCTTTCTTCCCACATCGTCCGTGTGTATGATGGCGGCACATTCTCCCCCCCCATCTAGCTTGAACGACTATTAAAATAACCTAATCGACCGTTTTTTAGCCTCTGGGCTTCCCTCCTTTCTCCCACACGCCCTCTCCCTCTCTCTATCTCTTCCGCGTACAGCGATGGCTGCCCACACCCCGGCAAAGGATGCTATCGCTATCGCCGAGTATGGCCCGTCAGAGAAACTCAAGGACTCCCCAACCTCTCCCGTTGATGTCTCTGATTCCCACAGCCACGAAAAGCTCGACGCTGAGTATGAGCTAGACGGGATCCATGACGGGTTGGTGTTTCCGACCGAAGAGGAACGGATGACGCTGAGGAGAGTGTCGGATTTTATACCTTGGAATGCATATTGTATGTGTTTCTTTTTTTTTTTTCTTTCTTTCTTTCATAACGTTGTGTATGTTGATTAATTGTTTGTTCAGTGATTGCGATTGTTGAATTGGCTGAACGATTTTCGGTTTGTTGGGTTTTTTCTATTATACCTCTGTACAGGCTCAACTTGCTCTCATAGTTTTATGGCTCGTCTGTCGTCTTTGTGCGTGTTTTTTTTGACTCTTGCACACTTCCTAACGTTGCTCACCTCACCACCAGACCAACTTTATTCAACAACCCCTTCCTCGCGGTTCACACACTGGCGCTGGATTCAAGCACGGTCAATCTGGTGCTCTCGGGCTCGGTCAACAAGCTTCAACTGGTCTAACGACATTCTACCAATTCTGGTATGCACCACTCTCTAAAAAAATTTTTTGGCACTCAAAGAACCACCACAGGTGCTACGTCACGCCCCTCCTAGGCGCATACATCGCCGACACTTACCTCGGCCGATTCAACACCATCTGCATTGCCGTCATTATCGCTCTCTTAGGCCACATTATTCTCATCGTCTCTGCTGTCCCTGGCGTCATTGAACACTCGCATAATTCCGTGGCCGCGTTTAGCATTGGCTTGATTGTCACAGGCTTGGGAACGGGGTTGTTCAAATCGAACATCTCTCCGCTTGTTGCCGAGCAGTATAGGAGGACCAAGTTGTTTATAAGAATTGAGAAGAGCGGCGAGAGGGTTATTGTTGATCCCGCTTATACTGTGTCGAGAGTGTACATGGTAAGGGGGGGATGCTCTTGGTCTTTAAGCCCTTGGCTAATATTCTATCTCTCCTACTGCGTAGTACTTTTATCTCTTCATCAACATCGGAGCGTTGGTCGGCCAAATCGGAATGACCTACTCTGAAAAGGTAACATTCTTTCCTTTTTCCGCCCTATCCCCATCATCTTAGCTGACCTACTTTTCCAAGTACGTCGGCTTCTACCTCGCCTACACCCTCCCTACCGCCATCTTCCTGGTCTGCCCTCTCATCCTCTTCCTCGGTCGCAACCGGTACATACGTTCCCCGCCCCAGGGCTCCGTCCTCACCGCTGCCCTCCGTATCTGGCGCTATGCTGCGCGTGGGAGGTGGACCTGGAACCCTGTAAAACTCGTGAAGAACATGACGGCAGACGATTTCTGGGAGTCTGCGAAACCGAGCAAACAGGTTGCCAAGCCCAAGTGGATGACGTTTGATGATCAATGGGTTGATGAGGTTAAGAGAGGGTTTGCGGCGTGTGGTGTGTTCTGTTGGTACCCCATTTATTGTGCGTTGCCTGTGGTCTCGATTTCTTTTCTTGTTGGTTAATAAGTTAATTGGGTTTGCAGGGCTTACGTACAATCAGTTGAACAACAACCTCACTTCACAGGCCGCCACTATGACGACGAACGGGGTTCCCAATGATGTCTTGTCCAATCTAGACCCTCTAGCGTTGATCATCTTTATTCCCATCTTTGATATCATCGTGAGTACCGAACCTTGCCATGTTATTCTTTTCCACAGTCAATTTAAATGTATATATCAATAGCTATACCCCGCTCTTAGACGCTTCGGAATCAACTTTTCCCAGCTCAAGAAGATTACGACTGGTTTTGTGACGGGCACGATGGCCATGATTTGGGCTGCAGGTAAGGGGTTGGGGTTTTTTTGCCGTGTTGCCCTCTGCAATATTGATCACATCGTTTAGTCCTTCAACACTACATTTATAAGGTACCGTCTCTTTCTCTCGGACCAGTGCAGCTACTAAGACCACGCTGTTAGACCAATCCATGCGGTTACCATGCAGCGACATGCGTAGATGCTGACCAAAACCCTCTCGTCTCACCTCTCAACGTCTGGATCCAGACTGGATCGTAAGTGCTCCACACAAACCGTCCTTTGCGACTCATCTCAACGGCGCTACCCACTCTAGATACGTCTTGGTCGCCTTTAGTGAAATCTTTGCTTCCATCACTGGCCTCGAATATGCCTTTACTAAAGCGCCAAAGAACATGAGGTCCCTCGTTATGGCGATCTACTTGTTCACGTCTGCTTTGGCCGCTGCCGTTGGTGAAGCTTTCGTTAGTGAGTCGCCTCTGATCCGTCGCTTAACCAGAAGATTGATCACACACACCTAGCTCTCTCGATTGATCCCTTGCTGGTATGGAACTACGGTGTCATGGCCACCATCGCTGGTATTTCTGGTGTCCTATTTTGGATCCACGTGCGCAGCTTGGATGCGCGTGAGGACGAATTTAATAACTTGTCGGAAGGAAGATTCGGAGTCGATATGTATTAACGTTTTTTTCTTCTCTTTTACTTAATTCTCTCCTCTCTCCACCCTCTCGTATACGATTTTACGATTTACGAATCGGGTTAGGGCCTTCTTCTCTTGTACCAGGTAGCTATACGTTTGATGAAATCATGATCATAAATTGGAAAACATGTTGGACGTCGGATCCCTCCTCTGTTTCTTCAACAGCCACAACTTGAGATGGTGGCCATATCATTATTTACGTTTCGGAATCCTATGACTATCACCTTATCTGCGTCACTAACCGTGAGATCCAAACGGAAAGTACGTCACGTTCATGAACCGAACAACGAGGCGTAGCCCAGGCTCTCCCACCTTCTGGCTCCAAATAATCTGGCAGCTGTAACGCGTGTTCAAGGGGGATTCAACAATGCTCGGTGTTATTTGGACGATCATCTCCTCTGCTATGCAACTGGGTATTTGCAACCAGATTGCCTGTTTGAGTTACTTCACTGAGATGACTACCTGCTTTGGTTAAGGCTTCCAAGCTGCCTGCGATCGCCCGCGCTACGCAGCGCTGGTGATGGCCACACTCTCAATTTGGCCGCTTCTTCCAATCAGAGTCATATATACTGTACTCTATTCAATGCCGAGAACCAGCATCCTCTTGATTACGCGTCTCCTGACTTCTACGTGGACCGGCCTCCTCCACAACAACCCTGGTAAGGCAACTGCCGAATGACATTCGCAGTTCTTCTTTTCACTCATGTACACTGCTCTAGGAAACGAAAACCCCATCGCTCAATACTTGCCCTTGACTCAAGAGCGAACCGGCGCTCCGAGCGTAATCGATGGCCAAGTGTCCTTCATAGTACCCGGTCCGCGCAACCCCATCGTTCTCCATTCGGACGCAGACCAGGATGGATTGGAAATGCCAGCGCTCTTGATCGATGTAATTGTAACGTTATGCAGGTTGGGACTGTTCTTTGCATCACTTGTTATTCTTATTCGGTCCTTTCGATGACTTGTATTATGGCAACAGGCACGAGAAGGTTTCCCGCGAAAAAAACTTTTGGTGAGCGTGAAACGGGGGAAATGAATCAGGACAGCGGTTAAAAGATTTCATTTCCTGCTTGGAAGTTTCCAGTTTATAATTGCTAAAAGGCGTACTACATGCTCTCTCCCTTCCAGGGTTCGGTGCGCCTGGTCTCGTGTCGGTTGCCGGTTTGTGAATAAAGCCCGATACTCAAAATGGGTAGATTACAGACATAATCGCACACTAATATCACAGTTTTCTGATTCTCATAAGGGGGGGCATAAAATATCATTGTTTGTCATCCGAAAACTCGCTCTTCTCATCCTGTAAAGTCGGTTTAGCAACAATAAGCGGTAGCTTTTAGAGGGAAGAAAGACCCACAGCTGCCTTGGCCTTTTCCTTGATGTCCCGTAGCGTCTTCTTGCCCACGTCCCGACCAATCTTCCATGGCGCAAACACGTGCCCTTGACTAAAGATATCTTCAATCTCTTCCAAAGTCCTGCCGACAGTTTCAGGGAACATGAAAAAGATGTGGATGCAAGCTGCAAAGTTGAAGGTGCCGAAGATGAAATACGTTTTCCATGCGATACTACTCAGGCCAGGGGGGACGGCGAAAGCTAAAGCTGTGTTGAACGCCCAGTTTCTGTCGCAATGTTAGCTTTTAGATGGACACAGAAAAAAGAAGGGGTAAACGTACGTCGCCTGCATAGCCGATTTTAGCATGCAGATTTAGAAGCAAGACATATATATATAACGTTTACTTACCGTCGCGAGGGCAACGGCCTTTCCTCTGATCTTGAGCGAATACTACAGAAACATAAATCGTAATTGAGTTTGACGAGACAAGAAGCCATACCAGTTCTGCAGGGTACGTCCAGGACACAGGCCCCATCGATATAGCAAAGCTGCACACAAAGAAGTACGAGCATACGATGATCGCCTTTGTTGCAGCCATGTTATCGTTGATGACCCAAACACCTATTCACGACTGTTAAGCCTCATAAAGCTATGTTGGAGAGAGTGAACGAACGTGAACCATCGACCTCAGTCCATTGGCCGAATCTAGCCTGTAGCCCTCCGACGAGGAACAGGAAGAAACCCATTAACAACGTCCCAATCACGAGGAGCGGACGGCGGCCCCATTTATCGACGAAGAGGATGGCAGGAACTTGGAAGTAAATACCATCAGGTATAATCAATATCAAGAGCATCGCGGAACTCACCAGTAAAGGCGACGTTAAGAACATATTGAACGGCCTATTAGGTGTCCATGTCAGCTTATAAGAATCAGAAATCAATGAATCATCACCGACGTCAGCAATAAGGTTTCCCCTACGGCCGGTCAAACCAGCACCCTGGAACACATAGATGATATAGTACCTAAAGCAATGTTGTTGAGTACCTCATATCTAAATAATCAACTTCACTCACATCATGATATTCATCCCAGACAACTGAGACCACATTTGGAGAGAGCATCCCAAGAATACACGGCGCGGATTGCCGGGCTTGAGCAAGTCCAAGTAAGACTTGGCGCCCTCCTCTCTTTCGTAATAAACCTGTAAATGGGGCCTCTGTTATACCATTTCTGAAACAGAGAAAGTGTAGAAACAAATACCTGTTGTCTGATTTCCGCGTATTCAAGCTGGACCAGTTCGTTATCCTTATCTCCACCGCCATGCAAGTCGGCGAGGACCTGAAGAGCTTCCTCTTCCCTTCAACGATGATATTAATATTCAACAGTTAAGATTAATATCCTACCGGAAGTCTCACCGATTCTTGTCGAATAACCAACGTGGGCTCTCTGGAAACATAGTCATACCCAAACTAAGAATGATAGCAGGAATCATCTGAAGACCCCATGGAATCCGGAATGAAGCAACGCCATTGATGTAGGAGCAGCCGAACTGGATAAAGTATTGGATGAGAATGCCCCAAGTGATTGACCTGTGTCGTAAATTAGCTTTAAAACGGTAGCGAGGAAAGAGGGGATACCATTGTTGAAGAGAAACCATACGACCACGGATGGAAGGGGCCGTAATTTCGGATTGATAGATAGGGACGACGGCGCTGGCCAGACCAACTGAAACACCAGAGATGATGCGCCCGACAACGAGCATGCCTCTGTTCTGGATGCGTATTGAGACCAACCATAATGGGGGGGGGGGAAGGGGTCATTCAGAATGAACACCTACAATTGAAGCACACTGAAGCGTCGAGCCAATAACCCAAATGATGCCAGATAAAATGATAGTCTTTTTACGTCCTAGTCTGTCTGCCAGTTGGGTGACGGTAAGGGCTCCAGCGAGTGAACCTGCTGGCATCGCCGCAACAATGGCACCTTGGGATAGAGGTCCAGGCTGTTGAACATTACCGACTAAGCGTGGACATTTATCGCGTAGAATTTGATAAAACTCACAAAACCAAACGTTCGTTTGTATGAATCGTTCTATTTATGCAATGTGGGGATCGATCAAGTATGATATAGAGAAGAGAAAACACACATTAAGGACACCTGACATTGATGAAATATCGAGACCGAACAATCCTCCGCCAATGCATGCGAAGGAGCCCACAATATACTAGATTAATCGGTGGTAAGCAAATATGTAGCAAATTGTAACGGGATACATACTGGGTTTGAAGCAAGCTTTGCACTGTACTAGAAATTGTATATCATTCGTAACGTGAGGATGCATGTTGGTGACGGTTAATGTTACCCACCCCGCGGTCCATCTTTGCAGGAGGACTCAGTAAACTTGGTAGTATAAAGGGTGCGGAGAAACGGAAGTGGGGCAGGGGAGCGAAAGAGAGCAAAGAAAGAAAGAAGCCGATTCTAAGTTTAAATGGAAGCGAGGTTGCTTTTAATAGATGCGAAGAAACTGTGACCCAACCCACGCTGAACCAGAATCTGGTAAGCCCGAGGAGCGGCAATAAGATATACCTCTCCTTGGAGAAATTCAAGTTGTACCTGGATATTTTGAGCGTCTTTGTTTGCATTATATATACGGCTCCATTCTGAATGAGTAGATAGATTTAGTGTGATAAATTCTGGTGGTAGAATCAGGTGAGCAATTCCTTTCAGATAAGTGCCGTAAAAAGAGTGAGAAAGAGAAGACGTGGCTTGCCCTTGGCTACATGGCTCCGTTGATACGCCACGCCCACATGCAACTAGGGGATGTGGGTCTGAAGCCAGAGTATGCTAAAACTCATTAACCGAACAGCACGTGGGAAGGGATGATATTAAAAAAA
>KI546329.1:28130-41807 GCA_000497225.1 Amanita jacksonii TRTC168611
CCAAACACTTCTCTACCTGACAAATTCTGGAAGATGATCCTCAACCGATGCCCAAACCTGACTGATCTGACTATCTGTAGTTTTTCGCCTTATACCTGTAGTTTTAACATCGCACCTTTGCTGCTTTCGATTCATTCCTCTCCCACCACCTCCGCCACGGATACCACAACTCGCTTTCCAAAACTCAAAAGCCTCACGCTCGGGTCATTCAGGTACCAATCTGACTTTACGATTCCCCAAGATCCGACTTCCCATCTGGGCGAGTTTCTTTCCCACCACCCCTCAATAAATTATTTTCGTGCCTTGTGGAACTTCAAGAGATGGATGTCTCCCGAGGACATATCCCTCTTTTTCCCATCATTTCTTCTCCCGGAAACCACCTCGCGAGATTCGCTGGGCAGTTCATTGCTCGATCTCAAGTCACCTAGACTTCCGCAGTTGGAGACATTCGTCGGCATATATCAACAACTCTCAGGCCTGCCCCTCGACAGTCGCAAAAACATCAAAGTCGTGGATATCACCTGTGAGCCCGTTTATGAGGTAAGGGTGGACAAGGTGTGTGAGGTATTGAGGACGGTGGAGACATTGAGGGTGTTGGATGTTTGGGTCCATGTCCCTGTGAAAGGAGAGCAGAATGATTCTTTCTTCCGGAAACTCGTCGACGCCTGTATGGGTTTGGAGGAACTGCACTTTATGTGTACAACGCCATTTGGAAAGGCTCGTCCTTTTCATTCTGTCTCTGTGCGATAATCTGAATTTTTTTTTTTTTAGAAATCGATTGACCAATTACTCACCCATCTCTCACGTCTCCCTTCTCTTCGTCGATTTTCTTTGACAAAGGGACACACGTATCAGGGTGACGAATCCATGCTCGCCACAGCTATCCGAATTTTCAAGGTGTGTCGGGGACTGAAAACCGTGAGCGTGAGGTTGGCACGAGAGAAGTGCTTGAACCACCTGAAGCAAGAAGGGATATATGACGTTGTTCATCGATCAACCCGCAGTCACCGTGAGGTGACCTTGTTGGCGAACGAGAGGGGGATTCCATTGATCGGGAGACCGTTTGAGAGAAGTTATAGGCGGCGAGTGATGATTTGATCGTCTTAACCCGGGTGC
Organism: Amanita jacksonii TRTC168611; assembly: GCA_000497225.1. Lineage (NCBI taxonomy): Eukaryota > Fungi > Basidiomycota > Agaricomycetes > Agaricales > Amanitaceae > Amanita > Amanita jacksonii. The sequence continues at coordinate 29,247 of KI546329.1, forward strand.
GGTAAAAAAAAACCAGCTGACATTTTAGTCGAACCGTTTTGTCTTTGTAGCTTAAAATGTTATATGCAAGCACCACATTGAAATATCGCGTGAACGGTCGCCGAGCAGGGCCTAATCCCAAGCGATACATGTATATAATAGAAATATATGCAAATGTATATGACGAAGATGACCCCATAACAAAACCCCATTGTTCGGTAGCACTCGGCAGCCTGTACCGAGACTCCAGTCGAAAGTCCCCAGCACCTCATGTTCGTTGGCTTCCTCGGACCCCCCAACCTCGCTCTCTCTCCCTCCCTCTTGCCCTCTCCTCCCGTTCCAATGAATCTTCCCTCCCTTCCCTCCTACTTCCACTGCTCCCCAATTCCATCGCCCCAATCACCTCTTCCGAACCTTGCTGGCTCATCAATCGCTGTAGCCTCTTCAGGTTGCCGAGAGCTGTACCCTCGCCATGTTTCTGCTCACGTCGGCGTAAACTCCCATCTCCTTCGTTCTCCTGCCCACTCTCATTCCCTTTTCCCCCGACTACTTCTTTGTCCTTTCCTTTCCTATACTCCGCAGTCCGAGAATTGGAGCCGCCGCTGCTCGTAGTCCATCCGTCCTGGATGCCGGCTAAACTCTTGAAAAATGCCTCGTTCATCTTCTTCAGTCTCACCTCAACCTCAGCTTGTGACGTTGGAATCGATCCAGGAGGGGAGGTAGATGGTGCAGCGGTCGCTGCGCTTGTACCTGAACTTGTTGCTTTGGAGATCGGGACGGCTGGCCCCGGGCCAGTAAACCGTGAGGACTGTTCAAACGATGCGCTCCTACGGTGGTGCGGTTGCGTATGAGGTGACGCCGACCCTGCGTGTGTCGTCGAGGTCGGATATCTCGTTGGAGGCAATCTGGGGCGAGGCGACAAGGGTGATGGCTGAAGTGGGTACGACGTTGGGTATGATGGGGTGTCTGCGGCTTGTTTGTCAGAGGAGATGGGGACCGTAGCTTCTTGATCATCCCCGACAACTTGGATGCCGACAATATCGGATTCAGTCGTAGTGGACGCCGCCGCCGCTGTCGTAGTTGGACTTGACGAAGCGGCTTTCATCGTCATCTCCGACGCGACGCTCCTACTACCCCCAGCCCTAGCCGTGCTATCCGTCCCGTCAGTCCCGTCGGTTCTTTCTCTTCCATGATGTTGATGCTCCCTCCGATCCACACTTCCACTTGTATCGAGCGCACTTCCCTCGCCTTCCGTCCTTTCCATCCTCCACCTGCCACTGAGTGGTTTCCGCATCTCGATATCTTGCATAAATAACGAAATGTCGTCGTCATCGGTTCGCTTTCCAAGGAATGATGAGCTCTGTTGCACTAGCCTCAAAACAACATCAGGAGCAAGAAACCAAAAGACCACCTACCCTCGAATGCTGAGACTTATCATCCAATTTCGGGCTTGGCGTCCCTACTGAGAGTTTATCCCTAAGAGGAGATGACCCTACGTTAGGAGACACTCCAAACCCAACCCCCAAGCCGGCACCATGTGTACTTCCCCCGCTCCCAGTCGACGACCCGCCACCACCCGCACCGACACCCGAGCCCGAACTGGGCCTCGATGGCGGCACAGCGACAGCCCTTCCCTCTCGGCTAGCACTTCTTCCACTCCCGGTGCTCCCAGCCATAGAACCCGAACTTGTATAGCGATGTGAAAAGCTTGATGAATAACGTTTCCTCTGCATCGGCATCCCAATCCCAATTGCGGGACTCGTCGGTGTTGCGCTCACGCCGGGATTAGGAGAACCACCTGACCCAGACTGGCCTAGTTTCTGAGACGAAGAAGGAGCGGGCGATGACGTTGAGGGTAAATTTCCGGAAGTTAGTGTTGGTAGAGGGGACGGTCCCGCACGTGGACTACTTTGTGTTGGGAATGGCAAGGGATGTTGGCCAGAGGAAGGCGAATGCAAAAGTGGAGACGACTGGTGTGGAGGTGATCTTGACAACGAGTCGCTTCCCCCTGCACCTGGCGCCACACTCAGAGGTGATGTCAGGTGCCGCAACGAGCCAATTGACTGAATTGAGTGAATAGAATGCATTGAACCGGCACTCCCGGGTTGTCCACCCGCAACCCCGACTCCTACCAAACCCAAACCTGAACTAGATCCAGAGGCGGAATGTAAGGTGCTCGTCTTGAATGGGTTGATCGTGTTGGGTCGTTTAATTGGCATAGCGGCTGTTTGGCTCGAGGGTTGGAATGTTGTGGAGGGTGCAGGAGTTGACGAGATTGGACTTGACGGGCTCGGCGGGAACGGGATCGGCAAAGCCAAAGGTGTCCCCCCAGTGCCACTGGGTCCAATGTTAGGAGCGCCGGCAGTGCCACTTGTACCCGGAGGTGATGGAGAAGATGGGCTTCGAGAATGGGACCGAGAGTAAGGCGGCTGCGATTCCATTCTCAGTCTGGATAGTGCAGGTAGGGGTGCGGTTCCCGATGGAGGCGAACTTCCTCCTCCATGGCTCTCCGACCGGGTATGTCCCGTCGTAGTATGTAATAGGGATGGTTGCCGGAGGTGTGAAAAGTGTGCTTGCGCTTGAGGTTGATATTGGGCAGACGACGTGCCAGCCCCCGATCCCGTCGGACCATGCCTCAATGGTCCCACACCCACGGAGGTCCCCGACGGAGGGACCACGAATCTGTCCACAATGGACTCGGCGTGAATCGGCTTACCTGCGTTAGCAGTGCCCGTCCCCGTCCCTCCCGAGGTTGTAGAAAGCGTGGGTACAAAGCCTTCATCCAATGAGATGAACTTGGACGATAAATGAGATTCTAAATCGTCCAGCTGAAACGTGGGTGATTCGAGGTAAGTTGTAGAAAGGGTGAATGAACCGAGTGGATGGGGGATGGAGGGGAAGGTGTGAGTTGAGGTTGGAAGGGGAGGATGTCCCACGGCGGGGGATGTATCTGACGAGCCATGAGTGCTACTCTCAACACGCGATGCATTACCCACCAAAAGCGAGGAGGTTCTCGCCAGCCCATAGATCCTCTCTGTCTGTCGCTTGAACTTGAATGCTCAGCTGTGATGTCGGCCCAGGTGTCCGCCTTCTCAACTTTTTGAAAAGCTTCCAAGCGGGAAGAATTCTTATTAGACTGTACAAGCTACGAAAGAGGGGTATGCCGTGTTTGTAGATGGTAGGTAGGGAGATGGATTCGGATGTTGGGTCATCGGTCCAGGTCGTGGTTGAGGTTGTGGTGGTATCCGGGTTCGAGGTTGCACTGGGATCGGAATCAACGCCAAAATTAGGAACATAGTTTGCATTAGAAGCAAGGTTAGATCGAGGGGTAAATGACATTGTCCATGTTTCCAGCAGAACAAACCGTGGGGTGGGTTCAATCTGGATCCTTGACGAAGGAAAATTAGATGGTGTATTCGATTGTGTGTGTGCAACGAGGACGTGGGTGTTAAGGCCGTTATAATTGAGCGCATTCGAAGGTGCTGACGACGCAGAAAAAGTAGGAAACGCGGGAAAAGAAGGGAACGAGGGAGCGGAAGAAGGGTCAGGTAACGCGAGTAAAACATGAATCTTGAGCGGGTTCGGGGTTTGGTGAGGCAGTAGGAGCGAGAGGGATTTATACACCTCCCGGAGGTCTCGAGGGAACAGATCCGAGTCGCCTGGCGTTTCGAGGTTGAACCAACGGTCGATCTTGGGTCGGGATGTGAGTGGGCGAGGGGCTTGGAAGTCTTTATCTCTATCCTTGTCTCTATCGCCACGGTCGCTCCCCGCGCTGCGCGTCAAACTGGACGACGTCGGCCGGCTCGCATTCCCACTCGACGCGTGGTCTGGGAAAGCCCGGGCTTGGTAGACCACATGGAAGAGTTTGGTGTAAAAGTGGAGTGCTATCTGGTCTGAGCGTTGCTGTTCGTCCAAGGTATGGCTGGTACCAGTGGCGGCGCCTCCTTGTCCTAGGCTAAGTAGCGGACCTGTTCCTGTTCCTCCTCTTCCTGATGACGGTGATACAGGTGACGACGGTGATAACGGTAGTATCCCTCCTCCTTCTGCTGCTGCTCTTTCTCCTCTTTCTCCTGCCGCTCCTCTGGCACTCGGGAACCCATACTCCATATCCCTGTTGTGTCGTTTGTTATCGTGACGTGTGTGCCTGTATATGTGCACAGACGTGTCCGTGTTTCGGGTGAGTGCCCAGTGGCGTGCGCACACTTGAGGCCTCGAGGGATGATTTCTTGACTTGACTTGGGAAGCGACCGCACGGCAGACGCACGGCGCACCGAAGCTCCTGAAAATGGTGTGATATTCCCACGGTCAGTCACATCGGGACATATCAAATGTTGCCGTCACGGTGGAGCTCAGCTGCAACTCCGTCCCGCCCCCAATCCTATTCTTCGCTCGTTCGGATCTCATTGGCAGTCAGGAGGTGGTATGCCACCTGTCATTAGTCCCGCCAATCATGATGGGAATGATGATTGGACGTTTTGACACCTCCCCGCGCGTGTCCCGGAAGTCTGGAGCCAATCAAAAGTGCTGATGGTATGACTCATTCTGTATAGTAATGATGGGACTGCGGGGCCCGGAGTCAAGATTTCAACACAGTCAGGGGCAACCGGCGAGTGTGTGCGCGATGTATGGCGATTTCAGCGCAAGTCCTGAGTCACATTGAATTTTACACACTAGGTAAGGTGCATATATGTGTATGTGGCGTTGTTATTTGAAAGGTTGATTGAAGGCGAAGTGCGAATGCAATTGAAATGGGGGTGTGTGTCATATTTGGATGGAGCCATGTTATTAGGCAGTTATCATGCTTGTTATCACGATGAAGGGTGCGGGCCAACATACACCCATCCCACAATTCTTTACTTCGCCGCCCCAGCGTTCTACGTCTTTCCATCTCTTCTCCCTAAGAAGACATTCGAATCATCGGGGGATGTCCATATGTCACAGTGTAGGTTCTTTCTGCGAGTTCACCAACATACATCTCACACTGGACCCGCGTAGAGGTTACTATGACCTTGATATGCCTTCACCGCCTGTGTCATTATCACAGGACAACAACATGGAAACATGATAAGATGTTTCGATCAATCAGGAAGTGCTATCAAAAGATTATATTGATGGTGTGATTGGCCCCTTGGCGATATCAGCGATAGTTATGGTTAATGGCCAGCGGCCCCACTATCGATGGTACTCTCAACATCACGCTTCTTGGCGCCTTCCATCCTTCAGGGGACGAAGCACGTCGCTGACATTCGAATGAGATCTTTCGTTGACAGCGAACCCAAGAAGGCGTCCCCGGGTATATTCCGTGGACCTTCTTATCTTCCTTCCCACAGTTAGATCACCAGGGCAATGTGCTGCAGCCCCCTCTCCGGCCCTTGTTGTTTTATATATTGGGCACAAAGTCGATGCTGCGGACGGCGGCACCCGTTTTGCCTTTGTCTTCAAGAAAAAGCTTGTATTAATCCTGTGTGCAAATATTCACGTGGCATACACAATTGCGCCATGTTATTGTTTTGTAAGTACCTAGTTGATTCAGTTGACGTCACGTATACAATACCCTTGACAAGGGGTGCAATCCTCAAAGGCGCCGTGTTCACATATACAGGAGAGTACACGTGGGTGTGTTATATATATATATGCCACGTTTCTTTGTGCCACTTGCAATGTGCCAACGACTGACATTTACCACGTCGGCATGGGCATTGTTATTGCTGTCGGACATCACGTTGACATCCCCGTGTATGTCTAATGGGGTGACTCATGTTCTGCTTTTTTTTCTTCTTTGCCCATGCGTTGACCGCTGGCGGGTGGCGCAGTCCGTTTCTCGACGGATGTTATTTCTGCGCCAGAGCCACCGAGAAAATGGATATCTTTAGAGGATCCGCCGCTTGACTGATAAGGAACGCTTCTCTCTAAAGATAAACATACGCATAGTATATGCTTACGTACGAGATCCCTTCTTCCCTGTCCGGGGTCGTATATTATATAACAGCACGTACCTTCACGAAATCCTGGCGCTAGAACGCCGCTTTCGAGTTATGCAAAGGAGTATTGCCCTTCTCGCCCGCAAGGCCCCACACCTATTGCGTTATCGATGATGTGGCGGCAGCAGTAGTAGCCGACGTCGGGTGTTTTATCACCCATTGCCAGCTTCCAGTCGTCTTCCGTCCTTCTGAAAGGCGAGCTCTGCTCTTACAGGACCCAACTGCACGAGATCATGATAACACGTTTTACTGATAAGGAAAGATTCCTGAGAAGCGTCTGGCGCAATACACGTTCCAGTCTTCTTTCCCTTCCCACGTTTATAGTATGCTATTCGTAGAAGCGCTTTACCTTTAGTGTTGCAAGGAGTGCAAGGACTATCCGATGAGTATGTACACTGAATGTGCAGTGTAGATAGAACGTAATGCCACTAACATTCTCAGCCGCTTGTGTCTTTGGGAGGCACTAAAAAACGCTTAATGGATGTTGGACGTCTGGGAAATTTTCTCTGCTGTACCACCGGTAGTACGTGAAATTCAAACATAGCTGTTATGAACTTGCCTGATGACGCATGCTGTGTGTAATACCTACCAGGGACACGTTGCTGTATTGAACACGTTCCGATTTGGTCCGGTGGCATCGTGCCACAACCTGGATCCATATTCCATATCCGAGGCCTCCACTTTCTCTCCAATGTCCCACCTTCCAGGTCCACCCTTCAATGACTCACCCCGCACCATGATCTAATGCCGAATCGCCTCGGCTTGACAATGCGTTGTCTTGTGTGTCCTTGTTTGCACGATCACCAACCCCCCCCCCCTTCCGTCACAGTTCTGTGAAAGGCTGGGACCCGTTCATATCCACCATATTCCAGTGGCGTAGGGCACAGTGTCAGTCGTTTGAGCCATGGTTGCGGTCCGTTTTCCCACCACGGCTGGCTTCTTCTCTATCATTCCACTGGAACAAAAGAAGACTCCGGTACCTCCTTCCTCCTTCTGACCCGTTCTTCTTAGCTTCGCCTTCGCCTTCGCCTTCGCCTAGCGTCTCACGGCGAAGATCCCGAAAACTTTGCGGGGCTCTGCTGAAATATCCTGTATTGGAGTGTAGAGACAGCGAAATATCAGTTGGCAGTTGCAGTGGTGTTCTCCATGGTCGCGTGTTTACAGCTCCTTGGACTCCGACGGAAATGGATTCGCGTCGGAAACGCAGCTTTCCACATCTTTTGTGCTGTTATCCATGAATTACGTCATCCTCCATATTCAGAAGCACATCGTCTTCGCCACCTGATGACACTGCACTCCCAACACGCTGCACAATGCTACCCCGTGCTGCAGCCGACAAAAGTATATCTGTCAGCTGAACGCGTGTTGGCTCATGCCCAACTTTCAATCGGGCACCTTCCTCCTGGGTCCCAGACGGCAACTATACGCGACGCAAATAGATCCCCTAGCTCCTGGCGGTGAAAGAACTTCCGATTCGAATCCCTTTTTGATCTGTCACGGCCTCGAAGTTCTTATCCTAGGATAAATACCACCTCGCTAGGTTACCTTGGTGCACCACATCGATACCCCACTGACGCCCCTCGCCCTCTCCAATATCCCTTCCCCCCCCCTAGTCGCTCCTAATGGCTCTCTCTGTATCCTCAATCACTCCAGCGCACTACCGTGATCCGTTTGTTAACCCTGCCATTGCCACCACCGCCGTTTCCAATGACTCGTCAGACGTCATCGATCTCTCGAATGATATAGAATGCACAGACTTTGTTGGATCGGGGGGCACTGGTCAGGTCTACAGAGGAAGACTTATACTAGAAGACATATCACCGAAGATTTCTGTCAAGATTGTCCGTATTCCTCCTGTTAAGGATGAAAGTAAGAAAACAAAACGGTACAAGGTTAGTCTTTGTTGTCTTTGGGTGGCTGCACTTTTTTTTTAACGACGCTTTTGTCTAGCGGATGAAGCGCGAACTCGAAGTTTGGAGCGGACTTAACCATGAAAATGTTCTCCCACTGTTGGGGATTGCCCGTATCAACGGAGACGCTAATATACCCGCTTTCATATGCCCATGGATGGAAAATGGTTTGTACAGTTTATTCTTGGAATCATGACTTTCCTACCTGACGGTTCTATTATTAGGCAACGCGCTCGATTTTTGTGCAAAGAACCCGTCTTTTCCCGCTGTTCGGATTCTATACGAGGTCAGCAAAGGACTGCATTATCTACATTGTGAGCGCATTCATTCACACAACCCGTTCATTGATACCAAGTTTCTACAACAGCATTTAACCCGGAGATCATTCATGGTGATATCAAGGCAGTGAGTATTGATTTGATCCGAGTGGCTGCGGCTCCGTTGCTTAAACGCAGTACACAGGCAAACGTGTTGATCAATGACCGTGGCGTGGCATGTCTGTGCGACTTTGGATTGAGCCGGTTCGCTGTGGATGACACGCTTTGGATGATGACCGCGATATACGCAAGCAGTACGCTGCGATGGATGGCACCCGAGCTACTCCAGGGCGATGAGTGTGTTCCGACGAAAGTGTCGGATGTATACGCATTTGGAATGACCTGTTACGTACGCAAACTTTGTCTCCCCCCCGCTTTACGAAATCTTGATTGTGTGATCTACAGGAGATTCTTTCTGGCATCATGCCCTTCAAATCAACTCCTAACGACGCTGCTGTAATGTTTAAGGTTATAAAGGGTCAACGTCCCGAACGCGTTCCCTCACGCCACCCGGATGAGTTGTGGAACTTTATTAATCGTTGCTGGGCACAAAAGCCAGAGGCACGGCCTTCGACGAGAGAAGTGCTGGACACAATGCGGGCCATCTCCGCTAGATTGGCCCCGGGAAGGTCGAATTCCGCTGACGAGAATACCAAAACACTGTCACCGAATAAAGTGAGTTTAGCGCTTTCGACCCTGCTTGGGCACTACTTAGAGATTTCTAGAATAAATATGCGCAGGCGCATGCACCTGCCAAGATATCTTCACAACAACCCCGGAAACAATCCGTTGTACGGTTCTCATGGGACGAATCAGACGCCTATGCGCAACAGGGGGATTATGCGCCTGCCACTCCCCAGCGCTCGCCACCGCAGACCCAACAAACATCACGGAAAGGAAGTAACATGAAGGACGAGGATTGGGATGAGATGTTTTTGACGATCCTGCAAACCAGAGAAGCTGGGAAACTGAGAGCCCTCCTTGCACGTGCCGATCTTGAATTGATACTCCCCCTCCACGGAATGAGCCTTCTATGTCAGCCAACGATATTAACTCTGACACACCGGGTGAGTCCGACTATATGCACCTCATCAGCAAATTTTTTCTGATGTGATCGGCAGATGTCTGCTGCGGTTGCTGAATTAGAACCAAATGATGATCAATTCAAGGTGTCTGTGCGGTGGCTGAAACGTTCCATGACACTCTTGCGTCCAGAGGTAGGAAAATTAACGAGCATGCTGTGTGACATGAGGCTGATGATCGGGATAGGACAAATTAATCACCGACTTTGTGCCTCGAATCATTCCGAGTGTTCAGCGGTTTTTGAATATCGCAAAGCAGCGCATCGTCCGCCTCCCTTTTGCACCAGATACCGTCGATGCTACCAAGACCCTCAACGAATGTCAGAAAATCCTAATGCAAAGGATTGCTACATGACGACCTGGTGTCTGGGGCTTATGGCGTCGGCCATTCATATCAGATGTATTAATGTATGATATTGCTGTATTATATACCAAATACCAGCAAAAAAATTTATATCAGCATCTCGCGTGGAATCTCCTACAGTCCCTTGTCATCATAACCCTACTAGCCGGTGTCACCGTCGATGCTAAGGGATGGGCGTCGGTGAAAATTTCATGGCACATCACGAACGCTATATTTGGCTCCCCGGCAATACCGTCTCCGTAGACACATACATTATAGCTGCCCCTCGGTCACCCGTTTCCGAGGAGTTCTAGAACTAGTAACTATGTATACTTCCATGTCCCGACCTTTCCTTCCTGGATAGCTTCCTCCCGCCGACCTCGGATGTTGACATACCGTGGCTTCGTCTTCTTTGTATCACTCTTCTCCTTCTCCTTCTCCCAATCACCGTCCGATCAGGGGGGTCGGCTTCGATCACTTTGAAACCAAACGTGGTGATCGCTGAGCGGTTGTGCGGTGCGGTGCCGGGGCCGGGGCCCCTTGTTTCGGGAACCAGCTCCTTCCTCAACTCTCTCTCGAAGAGCTCAACGGAGATGGCGAGGATGGGTGGAGAAAAAGGGCCTGAAGCTGCTGATAGGAGGCTGGACTAACTACACTGCTCATGTCAAATATGTAAAACATGTTCTTTCTTTGTACGCTCAGGCCTGATATGCAGCACTCTTCGAATGTCATACAACAGTTCGCCAGAAGCTTTCACGCTATCTGATAAAAATGCTGGCGAGCGAGCGGGTGCGATCATCGTCCGTATTGACCTACTTCCCTTTGTAGATCCTGATAATTAGAGTTGTATGGTGCACCCGCTCATGGAATTTCTGTACCAAGTGGTATGGAACTACAGAGAGCCAATCTGCTTCACTCGTCGATCCCAAGTCCCCGTAGCCTCGACCCCCGCATACCATCATCAATTTTCGTCCCCAAGTGTCCGGCACTGTCTGGGAAAAAGCAATAGCATTGGAGACTGCGTGCGAGGGTTTACTCGGCTTGCTGTTCGAACAGAAGAAGGGGGACAAGCCGAGGCTGAGTATCCTGCACAGGGCGTAACACCTTTTGTTCCGCCTTTACCTCACCGCCTTTATCTCCTTTGCAGCCCTTTCAACAAGATCTCTACACGATTGTAGAAGGCGAGGGACAGGAACAGTCCTACCCCATAGGCCGAATGTTTGGATTACGATGGGCCACTCATCGCCGAGGCCATGGTCATCACCAGCAGCCTTGTCTTCCGGTACAACACTCGTTCACAATGATAGCGCTAGCGAACTTGGGAATGGACAACCTGGCTCGCAGCATATGGCGATACAATGCATCCTTCACAGCTTCTACGCCAACCATTGCCCTATATCCTCTCCCCTCTGGCACTAGGATCATCCCTTCCACCTCGGACTGGGGTTCGGATTGTGCCAAGTCTCCCTGAAGAACTCAGTATCACCTGTGATTCAGCCACCTTAATCTCCGGCTCCACCACTTCAATCCCGTTGCCGACATCACCCAACATCAGGGATCGCGACTCCCATGGCCTGGCGCCGCCGTACGAGCCATACATGACTTGGAACCAGTCATTGGCTCCACCCCCCGAGACAAGTTCCAATACAGGAAGAGCTTATTTCACGTCTGGGAGTTCTAACCCTTGAGAATAATCAATGCTGCCCAATCTGCCTGTATGTAAATATCTTGAAGTACAACCCGACCATGTAATGAGAGGTATATCACGCTATTTACCAAGTCCGTGATTAAAATATAAATAATGAAGGGTTCAATGCGTTAAGACAAGGTGCATCGCGTACCTCAATAAAAGTCTAAATGGAGTTCTGTGCGGTAAGCTACTGTAATGTCACATGGTGAACGTTGCGGCATCTCTTGATATACCCTGATATAGTCTAGCGCCACCTGATCTGTGCCTAAAACGGGCTCAAGCTACCGCATCCATACCCAACAGTGGACACACACCGTCAGAGTCAATGTGCAGCATCACCAATAGTTGCTGCCAGAGGCTAGTTCCAGTAGGTATCGCATCAACGTTTGACACATCAGCTTCCGCGACCGTGGACCATTCACCTGACCACTGAGGAACATGTTCAAGCACGTGTCAAAGGTACGCGTGGGGCTACTCACGTATCCTCGCCAACGTGTTCCACCCCTGGTAAAGCTAGCTTCAATAAACCCGTGGTTCAAACAATGCGGAGACAATGCACGAAAGTGAGACTGTCGACCAAGGATGAGGTATCCCCCTCGGACTGTTGGGCTGACATCACCTTCACCCAAAAGCCAGGCATGGTTTTGATCTGTCAATGTCATAGAAGATGGGACGTAAAATATCCCGGCAGTGACGTACTCTGCCCCAGATGTCTGCTTCTCGCGCCAAATTCGTCTGAAAATACCACCACGTACTCTGTACCGTTTTTGCCCCACTTGGAAAGCACGTTTGGAGGCGTACTGGGGTCAATGTATTGGTTTTCAAACCTAATGGCTGTTGGTTACTAGGGATGGATTATGGGATGAATTGGACCACAGACATGAAAGGTATCTGATCCCTCGTGTCGAGAGGTGACGAGACTACTGCTTGTCCGGTGGCGTTAATGCTGGCATTTTCAACGATAGCTTCATTGCGACTGTTGCTTCGAAAGACGGAGAGCACCGGATAAACTACGAAAAGCGCGATTATCCCAGAAGTCAGGACGATTAAAGTGATCAGATTGCTCAGGCCACGGCGTGAAACGCGAAAGTTTCCAACCCGGACAACCTTCTCTGGCTCTTCCTTGAAATCTCCGTCATTGTCCAAGAGGATGTCACACGGAAGAATGCCAAGGTCTGGCATGTGCGCCACGGACGGATACCTGGATTCTGACGTTATCGTTGCAGAAGATCCTCGCGACGGTGAGGCTGAATAGTTGA
>KI546331.1:0-31158 GCA_000497225.1 Amanita jacksonii TRTC168611
GTCTGAGACCCCTTCCTTGCCTATCATCCAGACAGCTTAGTTGCTGCCTGAGAGCTTTACCCAAGTGACCATAACACAGGCAGCAACAAAGGCTCCTGGACAATAGGCAAGGAAGGGGTCTCAGTTCTCAAGTGAGGGTTGCACTAGGCTGTGACTCAATGTTGTATCCCTCCTGTAGCAGAGGCATCTAACTCAGCAGTGACAAGGCAAGCTCAAGGAGGGGAGACAATGATTGTATACAAAGCTGGGGAACTAAGGGAGAATACATGGGGTTTATATAGACAGAGGAATGCTAAATATAGAAGGGGACACATCAGCAAAAGGATGTGTCAGCTATCCTAATATGGAAGGTGGCATGTCAGCACAATGGAAAGGACATGCCATGGTTCTAGAACAAGTCTGTGAAGTCCAAGGACTTGTGGAGAATGTCCATGAATGTTCTAGAAGTGTGTAGAACATGCTACAATGTGCCATAAAAGGAAATCTAATGAAACAAAAAGTGATAAGTAAGGAAAGGTAATGGAATGCATTGTTATGAACAATAGGCCCCATTCACTTTTTCTATGCATTCCATTACTTTACTTTACTTATCCCTTCTCATCTCCTTCTGGAACATTCACAGACATTCTCCTTAAGTCCTTGGACTTCACGGACTTGTCTGGAATGCTGATGCATCCTTTCTATTGTGCTGATGTGTCTCCTTCCATATTGGGATAGCTGATGCATCCTTTTGGCTGACATGTCCCCTTCCTTATTTAGCTTTCCCTTGTCTATATAATCTCTCCCATAGTTCTCCAGCTTTGTATACAATCATTGTCTCCCCTCCTTAAGCTTGCCTTGTCACTGCTAAGTTAGATGCCTCCATTACAGGAGGGATACAATGTCAAGTCATAGCCTAGTGCAACCCTTGCTTGAGAACCGAGACCCCTTCCTTGCCTATCATCCAGGAGTCCTTGTTGCTGCCTGAGAGACTTTACCCAAGTGACCATAACAAATCTCAAATGTGAATGACTTGGTTATAATCTGCCTATTGTCTTATACTAGATAGACTATTAGAATTATCTAAGCAAGAATATAATGTTATATCTCACCTAAGTCTCAAATGTGAATGACTGAGTTGGTATTGTTACCAAGTAAAATTGATGAACTGTATAGTAGCATCAAGCCACTCAAACAGAAGCAAAGTGTAGCAAGGATACAGCACATATCAAATACACTGAATACGTACTACCATAAAAGGAAACTCCGGAATGATGCACCTGATGCGTGTTTCGGCGCGCCAGGTGGGATTGCTCTTCATCTCTCAATACCTATAGCACACAATACATGTTGCTCGAGTGGTTACATCATACGGGTGATACACCAAACATTGCGGCTAGAGTGTTAAAATATGAAATCCCTCATATTCCTCATTCTATGACCGATGCATGGAACTGTAAGCATATATGTACTTCAGGGTTTGGTTTACTCACGTAAAATACAATTCCATCTTCTCCATAGAAATCAATACCATGCACTCTCTGTTGTCCCGGAATAGCCCAACGATTAATACGGTATCCAAGCCTCGTTTCCACTTCATCACGAAATATGTTACCTGCAGCAACCTTTGTGGGCTCCGTGACGTTGATATATGGCAGCGAGTCATTCATTTGCCCCTCTGTTCCTGGGCAGTTCGCATTGTCGTTCCCTGTCAAATCTTGCATACCATTCTCAGCCCTCAGCTTGCTCCATTTGAGCGCCAACTGATTGAAGTCGTATACGTAAACGTAATCAGCGACTTGCCCATTTCGCTGTAGGGTAGAAGCCGCCTTCATTCCGTAAACATCGTATATGACATCAGAGGAGATGGAGACTGTCATTCGGGTGCCATCTGGTCCCCACATAGGCCAGTCGAAGTGCGTAGTGTTCAAGCGAGTAGCACTCTCAATCAGGGAAAGAAACATAGAATCACGTGCAAATATGACCACCTGTGGATTGATGTCTCCTCCATCGTTCACGACGAGAAAAATCGTGCGGATTTTGTCGTGGGATGTCGCAAAAAACGGTACGTGTAATTCTGGGTTCAGGTTCCGGTTAGGATTCGACGCAGCTCCATGGCCGATGGAAGCCACTTCAGCTGCTTCTGCAAGAGGCGGGAAACCGAAGGTGTACATATGCATGATGTCACCGACCCTCTGCTTTTCGTGGGGTTGCATCCTGAAATCAATAACGATGAGTTTTGGCTCCTGTTTGCTTGCGAACATGATGTGCGTTTCGCTCAAAAATCCGGCACATGAAAGGCGGTCACCCATTAGATTCTATGGGATCTTAGTTATAAGCGCTGAGGGATCGTGCTGACAAAATCAACTTACCATGACCACTTGACCAGTTTTCCAATTCCATAACTTGATTTCGATCTCAGTCGTGATGTCATCCCTGAACGCAATGCATAGATGTTCTCTACATGTGGTGCAACACATCTCTTGTGCCAACCGTTGCGGATGTATTGAGGCGTGGGTTAGGACGTGGGTTCCAGTGGCGAGAGGGTGGGGATCACCTGTAGACAATGTCAATAAAGAAATGGGATGGATATGCTGGTTATTTTGCCTAACGCAAGTTACTCAATACCCGATACTCCTGGAGCGGGAGACGTACTCAAAGGGTGTCCCAACAACTACAAGTAAATCCTGGGAGGTATCCACGTCGAAATCATATAATTTCGTTGTCCCGACGTCTACCATCCAAGACCTCCCCTCAATGTTTCGTGATGGGGATTCTAGCTGATCGAAGTGTATCAATGTTCCTTTCGGCTCACTTTGTGCGAATATAGCACCACTCGTCATGTATAAACCACCCATGGATTTTTGCCTCTGCTCTCTCGTCCAATGCATATTGGCCCACCCTTGTTGATGTTGTTCCAACATTTGCCGGCGGGCGGCAAGTGGGTAATTCCCACCATCCTCCATTCCTGACAGCTCAAGCTCTTTTTGCCAACGGAAATAGGGCGACGTGTCTATCAGCTCCCGGAAGGTAGAGCAGACCTGAGATCTTGGTTACATCTAGAATCCTGTGTTAAAACGAACTCACGGCTCGACATCTCATCTTGGACAGGAAGTCCAGACCATTGAGGATCTCTTCGATTATTTCGTTAGGAAAAACGTGGTTAGAGGTTATCATGATGACATTATGCCTGTTAGGCATTGTTGATGCTACGCCCTAACGTTGCGAGCATGTTCATCGAAGTAGTCATGATTGAACGTACACATAATTTGGTCCTTGTATAATTCATGTGCATCGCGTTGGGCATCTTCTGCAACGTTAATTATTGACTTCCTATGGAGAGTGGCTTATGGGCGTATGAAAGAGACAGTGCTAACAAAACCTACCTGATGAATGAAGCACAAGCTGAGACAAAGTTCCGTGTGAATCTATGTCTTTCTGCGGACCATAAAAGATGTTTCCTACCGTTATGATCGACTGCAGCCACACACGATTTTGCAACACTCTCCAGTAAACCCCTGACATCAAGTTCCCATGGATCCATCGCAAAGCCCTGTAAGCATTCAGCTGCACGCACACAACTCCCGAGGTAAACTATACGTTTGGCAATAAACTGCACCATTCACTGTCATGTACAAGTATCACACTGGCTTCAGGTTCCTAAGGCAATTTAAAAATCCCTTGGAACGGCGAACGGCTAACTTACAAGGTGCGCCAGTAGAGAGATGATGATATCCGAGGGATGTACCTAATCTAATGTCAGCATAATTCCAAAGATACTGGTTTAAACAACTAGCAAGAGATGCCGCACTGGTGGTAGGCTCGAGGATGACACTTTCCGACTCTTCATCGGAGTCGTCAGAAAGAGATAGTTCATCTAGGTCCATATGGACCTCTTCGTAATCTGCGCAGCCCTCAACAACACTACTACTACAAAATGTAACATCAGTAGTAATCCCTTAAGCAGAGAAATACATCTTACCTATGCTCAACACGATCAGATGCTGAGCCTACAGGCATATTTCCCTGGATCATTGATGATTTGTTGTTCCCTACACTACTACCACGTCCATAGCTAGCGACAGAGGAAGGTTGAAGGTTGGGACGTCCTTGCTTTCCTTGCGATACAGGTAGGGCTTTTCGCTTTACTTTTTTCCATAGTTTCTCCCCAAGAGCAATTTTATAACCACGTATGAATACACATTGATTAGGTCCCTCGCCGTCGGCGGCAACAATATCCGTGGTTGGCGGCCCAATCTTCGTCGTAATTGGACCTGACTTCCTCCAATAATGCTTCCGTCCTTGCGCCTCATCTTCTGAAATAAATGAAAGGAAATCATGTTCAGAAGGGCGATCATATAACACTCCGATGCCCCAATTCTTAGTTTTGATACAGCCGGTAACAAGGTATAGCGATCCGTTGGGTATATCTCTGGACCGGTAGGTAGTCATGTATTCATACCAGCTGAGAGCGTGGCGTGTAGCCAGGTCAGAGAGATTGTTTGTGTTCTCCGCTTCAAATAGCGTAGCGCCTTCGGGAATTTGAAGGACAGATCCTTCTGGCGCCGAAAACCTGTACGTGAAAGGGCTATATAATGTGCAGTCCGATAGTTAGATGATCCTTCTGAACCGATTCTAAAATTACGCACGTAGCTTCTACCTGGTGGACATTCCCACTCAGCAAATAGTCGCCAGGGTGGAAGTAACTTGTAGGTAGTACACTGATTGGTGGTACCGTTTCGAAATCTCTCGGGAGCGGCGGCCGGTTGACTAGACTTGCCTGTGATGAATCGACATTGAATAGGAAATCAAAGACGCCGTCTGGGGTAATTCTCCCAACGTCTCCAATTCTAATGCCTTCCCTCCGGTATACTTCTGAAAGGTTTTGCTTTGGCTCAGGACGGTAAAGTGGGTAGCCGTGTTTGTGCTTCAACATGAGGCGAACATATATCTCCGAGTCTTTGGGTGCAGAGGATCGGTTTAGCTGTAGACCAGATTATTGCTACTGCAAGATGTAGTGCATGGCACTTACCAAAGCAGAATACTCCGCCTCTATGATGTTGATAACGTCTATATCCACAGAGCGCATGCTAAAGAACCTGGATAAGTCCGGGAACCGAAATCCAGAAGATGACGCGACCGATGCGCTGGGCCGATCTGATCTTGGTTCAGAGCGTGCGGACAAGCACGGTTCAGGATGACAAACCGGTTGTGTTACTCTCATCGCTTTGATGGGCACTTTGATTGGGGCGGTGTGGGTCGTTGTAGTAGTAGTTGTTCACTACATGATCATGACCAATAGCGTTATATTGGCCCCCATGAGCAGTGAAGCCTTGGGCGTTTGAGAATAGGGAAGAGTCAGGTGGACGGGAGGCGGCCATTCAACGCAATAATGGGGGGAAGCAACGTGAGAAACGGGGGGGATTTTAAGATCCCTGCCATAAATAATAATCGATGAGCGCTTGAGAGCTTGAGCATTGGATATTATTACTGAACGTACTGAACCTTAAAGCTTAAAATGGTTGACTGAAATCTCGATGACAGACAATCTGTGTCAGGCTCAGCGGTGGAATGACTCCCTGAATTCCAAAATCGCACAGCGGATCAGCTATCTTGTTATTGTGTTGCTGGTTGGAAAGAGCACGTTAGCGCCCTGTGAAGATCGTTATGGTGCAAGGATCACCATGGACGGCCGTGATGGATCATCTCCACTTCATCCCGAAATATATTATACACTGAAATATTTGTGTCGCTGCCGCTACGTAGGCATTGGCCTGAAAAAAGATGTCGCGTTGTGTCGAGGGTTCAGGATAACAAGAATGCTTGAGTCAATATATAGTCAAATAACATGACGGCCCTGTAAGGCGGAGATTCCTTTCCCGGTGCCATATACCAGTGTAAAAGCGCAAGGTATGCCCTGGACTGCACCCTTCCCCCTACGGTGCAGAAACCTGGATGATATTTGTTAGGTCTTCATAACAACATACACATAACCACTCAGAAATTGTTACAGAAAGGGAAAAAACTGATTAATTTCTTGGACATAGATACATAGCATTTATACCGTGTGGGGGGCTGTAAATTGGATGACAGAAAAAGGCAGCGGGTATCGATCAGGGAGCCTGATGCGTCAAATAAGCCCATCAAAGAAGGGGTATCAACATTGTGCTCAACACATGAATAGAAGTATTACACAGTGAATATCCTATATTCCCACTTATCAGAGTCAGTGGTCTAAATTCACAGATAGCTGCTAGTGAGTATGGGGTTGTAATTCACTTCAGCCTACTCACCACCATTACAATTCCATCCTCACCACAAGTGATGCCGCGCACTCCTTCCTGAACACTGAAAGCACTTGCGCGGTATCCTAGCCTCGTCTCGATGTTTTCCTGGAATATTCCAATACCCCCATACATTGACGGTCCGATAGTGCACCCTTGAAGATTTCCGGGCTTGTTTTGTATGCTCCACCTAAGCGCGAGCTGATTGTAGTCGAACACGTAAATGATGTTGATGGGATGTGGCTGTACGGCAACGTGTTTTGTCCCATAAACATAATACAAGTACCCCTCGGACTCTGTCGAATCTCGGAAAGGTATCATCCGAGTGCCATCCAGTCCCCACATATGCCAATCGAAGTCTGAAGTACTTCGACCAACCTTGGCAATAGGCGAAAGGAACGAATTTCCAAGTGCATAGAATTTCACGATTCGGACATCCGTGGTGGTGCGAAAACAAAGGGTGAGTATGTAAAGGCGGTCACGCTGAGCCGTGAAGAATGGCACAGACAATGCCGGACTTGGTTTCCAGCTTGGCGCAGGGAACGAGCGGATCAAAAGGTTAAAAGCATATGTGGTCTCGAGAGTAACTGGGAAGTAGAACGTAAAGGCATCTTTGACGTCACTTAAACGTCGCCGCTCCGAGGAGTGGGAAAACATGTCAAGGACTAGAAGACTTGCCTCCTTAAGTGCCACTCTTGTGCTGCCCATTCGGATGCATCCGAGCATGACAAACTTCTCGCTTAAAAATGTAACGGAGGTGATAATCCCCTCGCCTATGTTCTACGGAATTGGATTGACCAGGCCCGGGAACCATTATAGACACAATTACTCACCAAGAGCTTCTCCCCTGATTTCCAGTTCCAAACCACAACCTCTGTGTCTCCGTGAATTCTATTACCAAACAAAACAGACAAAATATCCCCGCATGTTAAGATGTTGCATGGCGTCCTGTCACCAAGTCCTTGCTGTAGTTCATGCGTCAACATACCGGTCGCCGCGGCTAAAGGGTGGGGATTCCCCGTTGATAATAACCGCAAAAAAACTTGACTATAACTGCGAGACCTAGTATGTAAAGTGGTCAGAGGGACAGGCAAACAGCTGAGAAGTATATAATTCGCTGACAAACTAAGCAACTGCACGATAATCAACAAGTCCTCTGCTGGGTCGATGCTGAAGTCTCGCATTTGGATGTCCCCAACTTTCACTGCCCAATCTCTCTCTTCTATATTGCGAGAATCAGATGGTAATTGTTTGACGTTTATCACGGATCTGTCTTCAGAGCTCTGCGCAAGCACGTTGCCATATAGATCCCATTGGGCAGTGCGGACGAGTGGCCATCGTCGTTCCTTTGTCCACTGTCGGCTAGCCCAGCCTTCCTGATGTTTATTCAACATCTTGCGACTGGCAGCAACTGAATAATTGTCACCATCCTCTTTTCCTGCTAGCACAAGTTGCATTTTATAGTGAAAAGTAGGGGATGAATCAACTAGGTCTCGAAGCGCCGAGCAAACCTGCAGGAAAGATTAGTATTCATTGAAGATCCTTGCGAACGCATTTCTTACAGATCGACATTTTAACATTGTAAAGAAATCCAGGTAATCCAGGATGATTCTGACAACATCGATAGGTGCATCCTGAGTGAAGCTGTGCATGATAACTGGTAGTCGGTCTGCTAACAATGACGGGCGGTGATATGTTGACTATTTATTTGTTAGATTAGCCTTTTATATTCGTGCGCGGTCAATTCACGAATGGGGATCAACCGAACCCATTTAGGAAGGGCAGTTGATTATTCATTTATTCAACTACACACCTTTCACAAATAATGTAACTACCTGTACCCAACTTCTCCCGAGTCATTTTCTCTCGCTTGTCAGCCCACGCAGAGACGAACGCTAGAGTATCAAGAAATGAAACTCTTCAGTGTCCGATTGGCCGTACTATGATAGCATGTACAATTCTGTAAGCGAATAAATGCTTCCGTTTTTGGTTTACTCACCCTGAGTACAATCCCATCTTCTCCGCAGAACTGAGGAAATTGCACCCTTGGCCGCCCAGGAATAGACCAACGACAAACACGGTATCTGAGTCTTGTCTCGACTTCATCCTGGAAAATATTGCCTGCCGCAATCTTAGTGGGTTCCGTGATGTTAGTATATGATGGTGGATCTTCGGCTTTCCCTTCATGGGTCGAAGAATCCACCTCGCCATCCTGTGCCAGTTCCTCTAGACCATCTTTATTCCTCTTGCCCCAATGAAGCGCTGGCTGGTTGAAGTCATACACGTAAACGTAATTGGCAGTTTGTCCTTTTAGCTGCAGTGTCGAAATAAACTTCATTCCATAAGCGGAGTAAAAAATGTGAGTAGAGGTGGAGACCATCATCCGGGTGCCATCAGGTCCCCACATAGGCCAGTCGAAGTGTGAGCTGTTCAAGCGAGTAGCGCTCTCGATAAGGGAAAGAAACATGGAATCACGCGCAAATATTACCACCTCCGGATCGTTTCCATTTCCATCGTCTATGACGAGGTTGATAACACGAAGTCTGTCGTTACGTGCCGTGAAAAATGGTGCATGTAGCGCTGATTTCGGTGTCCAGTTGGGATTTGGCTTGGATAGAATATCTATGGAGTACAATTCGGCCGTTTCTGCAAGAGGTGGAAAGCCGAAGGTGTACGCATTCGTTAGGTCACTGACTCTTTGCTTCTCCTGAGGTTGCATGGTGAGATCAATGACAACGAGCTTAGGATCCTGTTCGGTTGCCAACATGATATGCCTTTCGCTCAGGAACGAGACGCTGCTAAGATGGTTCCCCACTAGATTCTATACAACTTGTATTACGATGGCTGTACTGTTGCAATGATGAAACCAACTTACCGTGATGACCTGACCACTTTTCCAGTTCCATACCTTGATTTCCCTTTCGATTTCTGTAGCGTCACCGAATATGACGCACAAATTTTCTCCGCTTATAACATGGCCCCACTTTTGTATCTCGTGCCGGTGTGTTGAGGCATGGGTCAGAAGGTGGGTCCCAGCAAGGGGGTGAGGTTTGCCTGTAGACAACGTGAGCACAAAAATGGGACAGATGTGCTGAGTCTGTTGTCTAAGCCCAAGTCATACAATGTGCGATGTTCTTGCAACGTGAGAGACGCACTCAAACGGTTTCCCAAATATCACTAACAAATCCTGGGATGCCTCAATTTCGAAATGATACAGTTGCATTGTCCTGACGTCTACTGTCCAAGATCTTGCCTCAGTGTTCCGTATTGAGGACGCCAGCTGGTCAACATATATCACGGTTCGACCGGGGTCGCTTTGCGCAAATACATTGGCGTCGATCCGGGATAACCCACCCATCCACTTTTTCCTCTCCTCTCTTGTCCAACTCATTTTGGACCAGTTCTGTTGATGTTGCTCCAACATTTGACGGCGGATGGCAAGTGGATAATTTCCACCATCTTCCATTCCCGATATTGTGAGCTCTCTTTGCCATTGGAAATAGGGTGACGAGTCGATCAGCTCTCGGAAGGTGGAGCAGACCTGGAATCGCGATGACAAATAGAATAGGCTATCAAAAGGGATCTTACGGCTCGGCACCTCATCTTGGATAGAAAGTCCAGATGATCGAGGATCTCTTCAATTATTTCAGGAGAGAAACTTTTGCTAGAGGCTGTCGTGACAGCACTGAGGCTATTATGTAGTGTTGGTGCTACGGCAGAATGTTTCTTCCAAAGGTTGAAATGTAGGTAAGAATCAACTTACAGGAGACTTCATCTCTACAGTCCTGAGTATCGTATGGGGCGCCCCCAGAAAAAGTGGTTGTTGTCCTCCTATGGATGGTGACAACTGGTATATAAAAGGTGATGACTATGGAACCTACCTGACAAGTGAAGCGCACTCTAAGACAGTTCCATAAAGTCTATGTACCCTGAGGATCATAAATCACGTTGCTTACCGCTAGGATCCACTGCGGCCATGAATGATTCAGCAATTCTCTCGAGTAGACCTTTGATATTAAAGTTCCATGGATCTAGTGCAAAGTCCTATGAATTGTCAATTTCGCTCTCATCATCAGTGGGGTGAAATGAAGTATACATTTGGCAGAAGACTGCACCATTCGTTGTCATGTACAAGTATCACTTCGGCTTCTGGTTCCTGAGGCAGCTTAGCGGTTACTTGAAGCAGCAAATGCCGAACTTACGAGGCGCGCAAGCATAGAAATGATAATATCTGAGGGATGTACCTAATATTAGATCAGTTTCCCTCCGTCAAAGTAACAAACAGGAGACACAATACCCACAATTGGCTTCGCAATAATGCCCTCTGACTCCTCATCGGACACATCTGAAATAGAGAGGTCGTCTAAACTTTGATGAAGTTCCCCTTGGCTCGTAGTAGAGCCCTTTTCACTATCGGAGTTTGGTGGCCACTCTTTTTCCATAGATAGATAAACCTTACTTATGTGTGGCATGGCCCAAAGCGGAGCCGGTAGGTGCATTATTTCGGCTAAGTGAATTGCCTTGGTTTCCGAAGCCGCTGGGATGACCGGAAATTGAGGACGGCAAAGTGGTAAAAGGAACTCCCTTTTTCGATGATACAGATACCGATGTCCTTACTTTTTTCCACAGCTTCTCCCCAAGAGCAACCTTGTAGCCACGTATGAACACGCATTGGTTCGGCTCCTCATCACTCGTTACAATGATATCTGTCGCTGTCGGTCCGACTTTAGCGGTGACTGGGCCAGATTTCCTCCATCCATATTTTCGACGGGGTGGTTGATCTTCTGATGTGAAGATGAGGTAATCACGTTCGGAGGGGTGCCCATATAATGTCCCGATGCCCCAATTCCTCGTCTTGATACATCCAGTGACGATATACAGTGATCCGTTGGGGATGTCTATGGATCTATATGCGGCCATGTACTCATACCAACTTCGAGCGTGGCGGATAGCGAGTTGATAAAGGTCGTTCATGTTTCTTGCTTCGAATAGTGTAGCTCCCTCAGGTAATCGGAGAACTGACCCTTCTGGCGCCGAAAACTTATAGGTGATAGGCCTGCACGACACCGAACCACGTCATTAGATAACCTTCCAAAGAATTAGGAATACTACCGACGTGTCTTGGACTTGGTGGACGTGATTACTTAGTAAATGTTCGTCGGATTGGAAGTAATCTTCAGATAAGAATTCAATTGGTTGTATTGTTTCGAACCCTCTTGGGAGCACGGGTGGGTTTACTGTACTAGCCAAGGATGAATCAACGTTGAATAAGAAGTCGAAGGCACCATCCGGCGTTATTCTTCCAACATCACCGATCCTGACGCCCTTCCGTCGATATTCGATCGGAAGGCCTCGCCTGGGCTCAGGATGATAAAGCGGGTACCCATGCCGATGATCCAACATGAGGCGGAGGTACATCTCCGAGACTTTGGGTATCGTCGATGCAGCGGTCGAAGATCGGTTTAGCTGTGGAATAGATTACCGCGATTGGATGACATAGTGTGGGGTCAGCTTACCAAAGAAGAAAATTCTGCTTCTACGATGCTGATAATCTCGACATCCAATGTCCGAAATCGAAAGAACCTGGACACGTCCGGGAACCGAAATAAGGGGCCAGATGACATGACTGATGTGTCAGGGCGGTCTGAAGGCTATGATTCAGCTGATAAATGCTGAGGGCAAGTTATGATGACTAACCAGGTATAGCGTTCACATTGTTTTCGTGAGGAGGTCCACTGGCATGTCCTGGGTGGTTGTAGAAATGGTTGTGTATTACGTCACGGCCAGCGGCGTAATGTTCGCCCCCATGAGTATTGATACCATGGGCATTTGAGAATAGGGAAGTGTTGGATCCTGGAGAGGTCGACATCACGACGCACGGAATGGCTGCGACGGTGGTCAAACCAAAAGGGAGGATGATTTTGATGGGAACTCACACGCATTGATGCACATACTTACCGTAATAGTCTCTTACGTACACATATCAGAATCTTATCTTTCTCTTCAGAATGATTATACGTGTCTTCAACATTTCTCCTCAACCTACAGCTGCTAACAGAAAGTCATAACGACATAGCTAGAAATGCAACAAGCCGCCATAATGAAAATGGAAACTGGGGTAGCATACTTTCATGTTCATTGAAAAAAAGATCACCGATACCAATACTTGTTATCATCTCATTCTACACTGTCATTATTTGAAATTCCTCAGCCATATCCTGGCCATACTGAAAATAAGCGAATAAGGGGGCGAGTTTCTCCCTGTTTCTCCACCAACTTACCACAATGACAATACCATCCTCGCTGCACAGAGCAGCTTGTACCCTTGGCTTTCCAGGGATGGGCCAGCGTTTCATACGGTATCCAAGCGTCGTTTCAACTTCAATGTCAAACACTTCTTTGTCGGCGATCGTAGTTGGTGTCGTGATATTAGAGTACGCCAATGACTCTTGGCCTTCGTCACTCGCCTCCATTCCCAGGCTGCCGAAATTCTTCTCGCCCCACCTTAGTGCTAACTGATTGAAGTCGTAGACGTGAACATGATCTGCGGCATGCCCTTCCGCTTTCCTTGTAGACACATGTTTCGTTCCGTAGGCGCTACGTGGGTATGAATGTGAGTCACCGAATTCAGGCGAGATCATTCGGGTGCCACTCGGTCCCCACTCGGCCCAATCAAAACAGGCGGCTTTTTGGCTGGTGGCTTCGATCAGGGAAAGGAAGGTGCTACCTAGCGCATACAATTGCACCTGCCGATCAACAGCCTTGGTAGTGTTGACAATAATGTTTATGACATAAAGGCGATCTCGATGGGGAGTGAAGAATGGGACTCGCGCCTTTGGCAGGAAGCTCCAGCCATGTGCCGTATCTGCTTGAATAATAAAATCAAGCACTTCAACACTCTCCTTGACAGGCGGAAAACGGAAGGTGTAAATGTTTTCAACCTCTTCCAATCTCCGTAATGTCGGGTGTTCTGCAATGAAATCAACGACGACAAGGCTTGGCTCTATTCGGAGAATCCCAAGCATCATATACCTCTCGCTTAGATATGACATGGCCATGACACCCTCGCCAACCATATCCTACAAGAACGGTTAGCAGGGATGCGAAGTTGGTATTGATGAAACTGGCTTACAGCGAGTGTTTGACCAGTTTTCCAGTTCCATATCTTGATTTCTGTTTCTTTGGACGTAGAATCATCAAAGAAGATGCACAGGTGGTCGCCACACGTTTGAGTAGGCCAATAATTGCGCATTACTTGCTCTCGGGTTGAGGTATGGATCAACATTCCCCTGGCTAATGGGTGAGGTTCGCCAGTTGATAGTGACCAGAAAGCGATTCTGTACGTATGAACGCCCTGCTGCCTATGTCAGGAAGTTCAACTAAATATACAACTGCGAGAAGTGAATGACTAACCATTGAGGCTTTTCCACGATGATCAATAGGTCCTGTGGTGCGTCGAGAGTATAATCTTGCATTGAGAGTCCTCTAAGGCCCACGATCCAGTCCTTTTCCTCGATATTACGAGATTTTGATGGCAATCGTGTAAAGTGTATCGCATCCCCATCTGGGGTGGACTGTATGAGTGTATCGCCGCACAGATCCCAGAGGCCGCCATGCATCATTTTCTGCCGCAGTTCACTTGTCCATAGCAAATGATTCCAACCTTGTTGATGTCTTTCCAACATCTCACGGCATGTGGCGAGAGAGTGAGCGCCACCGTCCACTTTTCCTGCTATCGCGAGTTCCATTTTCCAGTGAAAATTCCGTGAACAATCAATCAGATCGCGGAATTTTTTGCATACCTGGAAACTGAATCATGAAATAGAATAGACGATAAAGTAATCCTTTACGGTTCTACACTTCGCCATGGAGCGGAAGTCAAGATCATCTAGAATATAGGCCACAATTTCCGTTGGAAGGTCTGAGCACAAATTTTTTCTGGCTTCAAAACGGGCGCCAGGCACCCCTTCTTCAATAGCTAGGTGATCATTGTCAAATGTAGGATGGAAATCTAAGAATAGACGTACGAGCCAGGCCCATGAGTTGTTCCAAATCTGCTACTGGCTTCCTGAGCAGTAATACATTCTAAGACACGCATTCCGCTAATCGCAATAATTTTGTACTACCTGACAAGTGATACGCAACCTGCACAGGCCCCGATCATGAGACGAAGTAGTTGCAGACAAGGATAAGATTTGGCCCACTGTTTGTATCGATGGCAACTAGGTATGATCTAGCAACGTTTTCAAGCAGATCTTTGATCTTAAGGCTGTCTGGATTGACCGTGAAATCCTATGAAAGGTCAGCGCTACGGCCGAGGTGCAGAAGGCAGCATACTTCGGGCAACAAGTTGCGCCAATCATTGTCATGTACAAGGATAACTTCAGCCTCGGGCTCCTTCGTATATTAAGTAACATTCTAGGGGTGAAATGGAACAACCCACGAGACACAAGAGCATGGCGATAATGGGATCTAGGGGATGTATCTAGGACCATGGCATCAGGAAGAAAAACAACAATAGCAGATTACAAACCGGAGACGCTGATATCGTGGTGAAGAACTCCTGAAGAAGCCCGCGTTCTGACTCTTTCACTGCGTTGCCGACGACAGAGTCACCGGGGACAATGCTAATCGACTCTTGGTCCCTCAGGGTTTCTGTGCTCAGGCTTCAGGAAAAGAAAGTCAGCCGTGTTCTCAAAAATATAAAGATTACCTCCTACCTATGTGTTGTATGGGGGGGAGAGGACCCTCCATGTGTCTGCCGATAAAGAAAGTTGCTTGAGTTTCCCGGATTCACTTGGCTCCCCGAACCTCCGAATGGCGAGACTGGAAATTCAGTCGCTCCTTTGCTTGATGAGACGGACACTGATTTCTTAATCTTTTTCCACATTTTTTCCCCAAGAGTGATCTTATATCCCCGAATGAATACGCACTGATTTGGCTCCCCGTCACTCTCGACGATGACGTCCGTCAATGTTGGCCCAGTTTTAGCCAAGATGGGACCGGACTTTCTCCAATTGTACGCATGCGGGTCAGTCTGATCCGCTGATATGAATTCCAGGTAGTCGCTGTCTACCGGAAAGCCGTAGAATGCACCAATACCCCAATTCTTCGTCTTTATACAACCAGTAATAAGATATAGCGATCCGTTCGGGACGTCTCTGGATCTATTCATAGCCATGTATTCATACCAGCTTCGAGCGTGGCGCAGGGCGAGATTGTAGAGGTCGTTCATATTCCCTGCCTCAAAGAGGGTGGCTCCTTCAGGCAGCTGGAGGACCGTTCCTTCTGCTGCAAAAAACTTGTAAGTTATTGGTCTTTAACACGCGAGTCAGAAAGTTTTGTAATGGGATTCTTCAACAATTTACGAACTGATTATTCGTCTGCTTAACATGGTCGCTTAACAAATGCGCGTCATGAAAAAAATAGCCTTCCGGTAAAATTTCGATAGGCGGGATTGTCTCAAAGCCTTGCGGAAGGATAGGTGGGTTGATCGAGCTCGCTTGTGACGAGTCGACATTGAACAGGAAGTCAAAGGCGCCGTCTGGTGTTATTCTTCCCACATCACCAATTCTGATGCCTTTCTTCCGATATTCTCTTGGAAGCGTTCGTTTAGGTTCAGGGCGGTAGAGCGGATACCCATGCCGATGCTTCAGCATCAGGCGCAAATACATTTCTGAGTCTTTCGGTATTGTCGGAGCAGCAGACGAGGAACGGCTCATCTGTCAAAAAAATAAAATGACGTAATCTGGCTCAGGCTGAGTACAACCTTTACTCACCAAAGAGGCATATTCCGCCTCCACAATGCTGACAATCTCTGCGTCCAATGATCGGGTACGAAATAGCCTTGATAGGTCTGGAAGTCGTAATAGAGAGCTTGGCTGGAAACTCAAAATTCTATGGAGACCTAAAGTCCCATCAGGACATGTGGCAGACATTTCGATGGACA
Source organism: Amanita jacksonii TRTC168611 (assembly GCA_000497225.1). Classification (NCBI taxonomy): domain Eukaryota; kingdom Fungi; phylum Basidiomycota; class Agaricomycetes; order Agaricales; family Amanitaceae; genus Amanita; species Amanita jacksonii. Next base: position 16,213 of record KI546331.1, read on the forward strand.
CGAACTAGGATATGTTCTCGCAATGCTCCCGTCGATACCATCCGTGTAATCATTAAACTGATGCGATGTCGAAGCGTCATTAGCCTGCGGATCCATGGGAGGTTGGCGCTGGACGTCTGCGCCTGGGCTGTTATGATAATGCAAGTGGATATCACGACCAGCAGCGTTATACTGCCCGCCAAGAGTAGTGACTCCGTGGGTGTCTGAGAAGACAGATGGTCTGGAAGTACTCCCATGGTCTCCGGGGGCGTTGGGCATGTTCAGTTAGGTGAATACGTGTTGTGTGCGTCGTAAAAGGGGGTTGATTGAGGGAAACGGGAATGACGCATAGCATTACAATTGTTCCCAATAAGCGATGAATTGAGCACCAATTTTGGAACGGCATCCTGTGAGAGTTTTGATGACAAGTTTTGAGAATCTGTCCGTTGCATGCAAGCGCTTTAGCGAGCCCAAAAATCGCGCAATCCTGAGATGTGGGTTTGGAAAAAGTGGCCATCCAAGAGACTCTGAAGGCCGCCACGTCAATAGAATGTACAGAAGTCTGGGCGTAGATCCAAGTATAAATTCCCAGGCGGCCAGATCTGAGGCCGGTATTTACAACCACAGTATATTGTGCCTGATGCAAACTGTATTAGCTATCTGATAATGTACGACACGAACATGTTGGAGGTGCATGGTCCTAAGTTACCAGGTTAGAAGCCTTGAGATCAAGAAACTCTTCCTTCAACAGCCAGAGGTATTGCCAACTGCCTTTCCTCGTACAAACCGGCAATGTGGCGGGCGATGTCAACACATCCAAACGACACGCTCCGCCTCCTTGAGTAATACATACTAAGCCACAACCGCACACTTCTCACAACAACCTACATATATAACGAAGCACTCACTCCAATACTGTGCTTGAGCAAGCTCTATCGACTAAGATTTTGAAGTTCGCGGTCTCTCACTCAGAGTCAATCCGCGGATGTGCTTTAGATCATCGGAACTCATTTACTCTGGGTTAAAATGTGGAAGAAAAACATTGATGAATGGATCAGCCGAGGTGACCTAGTCATCTTCGCTGACGGCTCCCAAGGGGAAGCTAGGGGAGGATGGGGAATAGCTGCGTATCGCGGAGGAAGACATTTCAGGAACGCCAGAGGAGGAACGGCGTTCGGATCCTCATATCACGCCGAGTTGGACGCAATTCATAGAGCGGTCCAGCTAGCGGCTAGCACGGTCAGTAACGGTACTGTCACGATCATATGTGACAACAAGGCGGCTCTAATTCAGGCTACGAACTGTGGAAAACATGAGTACCAAGTCGCGTCTACACGTATATGTGCATCAATTCGAAATGCGCACGAAAAACATCCAGACACACGTTGGAGACTAGCCTGGTGCCCAGGACACCAAAACATAAAGGGGAACGAATTGGCGGACGCCCTCGCAGATGCGGGCAGACGGGATAACGATTACCGTGTATTCACGAATGGCGGAGATATGCTTTTACTGGAGGAAAAGTGGAACAAAGAGATCCGGAAGGAGAAAATGAGCAGCTCCATGCTGCCGTTGCGTATCAAAGGAAAGCGGATAGCTGCGTCTATGAAGGGGATGGACAGCAAAACCATTAGGAAGATAGCGGATGACGATCTAGGCCTACTCGTGCGATTTAACCGTATGATCTCAAATCACGCCCCTACGGGCGAATATAGGAAGAGGTTCTTCCCGGACAAACCCACGGACTGCCCCTCATGTACGACGCTGAAAACTCAATCCCGAGCACACGTGTTATCGTCATGCGCTAAGTACCATAATTTACTTTCACGGTCTTTTCTCAAATCTAGGAATAGTTTAGAATTAGCACTACGATTTTTAAAGCCAAACGCTACGGCCTTCTCTTTTGAGGACGCCCCATACGATCCTCCTTAGTGGTCGACGGAGAGCAGTGATTTCACTTAGAGAGGTTGGAAGGGTTTTCTCTTGCGCTTGCATTTTCCCTTTTCCTTTCCTCCTTTACTATGACATCTCATTTCTATATAGCCAACTCTCACCCATTAGGGGTCTAGTCTAAGCACTGCAAGGATGTATTTAATACTTAGTCACCACAATAAACACTGCTATTCGGAAAAAAAAAAGAACTCATTTACTCAGGTTCGAAGGGGGCTATAACAACCTCATCTGACATAGTCAGGTCTATACTGTCAATATATGGAACTCTTCTGCCCACAAACTTCCATGCTTATGGGGTACGGAACATGGCGCCGTGAGCAAGAAGACTCTTTTTCTTTATTTGCCAACTCACCACAATTACGATGCCGTCTTCGCTGCACATAACAGATCGTATATTCAACCGTCCCTGGAGGCGCCAGCGTCTTATCCGGTAACCCAGCCTTGTCTCGACCTCGTCTTGAAATAAATTTCCGCTTGTGATTTTCGTCGGTTCTGTTACGTTGGTATCGATCAATGGCATCTCCTCTGATCCCTTTTCCGTATCATATCCAGCACTAATACTACTCTCTGTGGGCCCGCTTCCGTTGTCGCCCGCTCCATTCGCCTTGCCCCACCGGAGAGCCAATTGGTTGAAATCATAAAGGTTGATATAATCCACCACACTCCCTGGGCTCTGCATGGTTGAGATGTACCTCGTGCCATAAACGTAACGTGTATGCCATCCAGAGCTAGAGGTTTGGGGGCCTATCCATCTGGCGCCGTTGGGTCCCCACATATTCCAGTCAAAGGCTTGATTAACTCGGCAAGGTATACCCTCAATTTTGGAAAGAAAAGAGCGGTCAAGCGCGTATAATTGTGTCATTTGATCAGTTGCTTCAGCGTTGGTTGTGAAAAGGCTGATAACATAGAGTCGATCGTTGCCCGTATAAAACGGCATAGGTGAGGTCGGATCCGGTTCCCAGCCAGGTGCTGGATCGGACCTTATATCAACCTCACGGATTACAATGGATTCAGCTATCATCGGAAAGTGGAAAGTGTATGAATGCTCTACATCGGTCAAATGTCGTCGCTGTGGAGGTTCCGCAACAAAATCAACGACAATAACACTGAAATCCGTTGACGTTCGAAGCACCCCGAACATAAGATACTTCTCGCTCAGAAATGCCATAGATTTTAGGTTTCCAGCTATGATATGCTATATAGCTCATGTTAGTAATCTCGAGATGTTGCAAAAATATAGATTACTTACAGCGAGTCCATTACCCGTCTTCCAGTTCCACAAAACGACTTCACTCTCAGTGCTTGGGTCATCTTGATCGAAAAGAATGGCCAGAGTATCTCCAGTGATCAGAATCGGCCATGGTTTCTCTCGTATCCGTTGCAGATTGGGTGAATTATACGTCAAGGGATTGTTCCCCACAACGCATGGGTGGGGATCACCCGTTTTTAACGTCCATAAGAAGACACGACATCGGCTGTCGCCCTGCTGCCTACGAAAACGTAGTTAGTATCCTAAGTCTACACCCTTAGGAACAGCTTATACCCACTCTCTTTGAGGCTCTTCAACGATGACTAGCAAGTCCTGCGCTGGATCGATTGAGAAATCATCCATGGCCAAATCCCCGATATCCACTGCCCAAGTCTTTTCTTCGATGCCGCGGGACTGGGATGGAAGCTGCTTGAACTGCAGAATCGAGCGATCTGTAGAACACTGGGAAAGCACATTTCCATAAAGTTCCCAGCAGACGCCACGCATATGTCGCCATCGTCTTTCCTCTGTCCAACTAAAATCGGCCCAGCCTTTTTGATGCTGCTTCAGCATTGCGCGACGAAGGGGGAGCGGATGATTTCCACCATCCATTTTCCCTGCTATTGCAAGCTCCGTCTTCCAGTGGCAACTCGGTGATGAATCAATGAGATTACGGAAATTGGAGCAAACCTAAGTGCTAGTTACATCGACGAACAGGTTTTTGAGTGCCTTGCTTACAGCACGACATTTGATGATGGAAGAGAAATCGAGGAAATCCAGAATTTTTTCGACTATGTCGATGGGTATTCCTCGATCTGAGAACGCCACAACTATGACGACACCCCTGGCACGATAGTTGTGTTAGCAGCCTATGTAGGGGTTGTTGAATCAATATCAGGCCGTGGTTATATTTGGCTATTTAGGCAATCTGTTTGGTTCTGTGGGTTTAGGTCACTACGGTACAGTGCGCTACACAGTCAATACACGAAAGTCGCTCCATCCGTCCTGCGTGATCGATTCATCAGCAAAGCCTCCTATTCACATATTCTACTTACCACAAGTATGATCCCGTCTTCTATGCACGCCGGAAATCGCACTCTTGGCTCACCCGGAATGGTCCAGGACCTCAGACGATACTTGAGCCTTGTTTCGACCTCCCCTTGGAAGATATCGCCGTCCACGATCCGTGTCGGAGTCGTGATAGAAACGTACGGCGATGGCATTCCGGAATTTCCCCCACGCTTCCCCCCCGCATTTTCTGTGATAGTTTCTGAATCGGAAATTATCCTCTCGTTTTCGCAGTTCTTCAGGTGCCACCGGAGGGCCAACTGATTGAAATCGTGTATGTAGATACGGTCAACTGGTCGCGTTCGCGATTCTTTGGTAGAAATATATATCATGCCACAAGGAGAGGAAGTCCACCCCATTTGTGCATGAGGAAATTGGGATATCATCATTCGAGAACCCTCCGGACCCCAGGTATCCCATTCAAAAGACATAGAACTCAGGCTGGCACCCTCCTTGACCAAGGATAGGAATGAATCGCCAAGCACATAAAATTGAACCTGCACCTGACCTCGACAAGTTTCTACGAGGAGAGTAACGACATGCAGGAGACTGTGACCTCCCGAGAAGAACGGGATGGCCAGCCCGAGATCGTCCGCTGCCATGGGATCCGATTCAATCGTAATGGCAACGACCTGAGCCGATTGGACGAGAGGCGGAAAACAAAAGGTGAATATGTGTTCTGAATTCTGTAATCTTCGACGCTCTGAGGGTTGGGCAATAAAATCCACGACCACGAGCTTTGGATCTCCCGGCGTCTGAAGAAGTCCGAAGATGACATGGCATTGGCTTAAAAATGTCATGTCTGTTGCGCCGTCGCTTAGAATATCCTATGGGACATAAAGTCGGTTGGAATTTTACTTCTAGCGTCGAATAAGACTCACCGCTAGTAAACGCCTAGTTTTCCAGTTCCAGAACACAAATTCTGTCTCGTTTGAGCCGTGGTTTTTAAATAAGATGCACAATATATCTCCGCATATCTGGATATCAGACGGCTTCTCAGGTAGCACTTGGCCATCCTCCAATGGATGGATCAGCATATGGTCGTTCACCGATAATGGATGAGGATCCCCCGTCGACAATGTCAGCATAAAGATTACACAGTGGCTAGGGATGGGCGGATTCCAAACCCTACGATGAACGCTTATATATGCAATCTTTTTGAATGTAGTATGGTGAACTGACTGAGATATGATGACTAACAAGTCCTGTCTTGGATCTAGACTGAAATCCCGCATTCCGAGGCCTTCTATATTCACCGTCCAATCTTTCTCTTCGATGCCTCGTGACTGAGATGGCAGTTGCTTGATGCGCATCACCGACGAGTTCAAACTATCTTGCGCAAATATATTCTTCGCAAACCTCCATCGACTACCCGTAAATTGGAATCGGGTCTCGTTTGACCACTTTAAATCGGTCCAGCCCCGTAGATTCTGCTGCAACATTTTACGGCGAGTGGCAAGCGGATAATGACCGCCATCTCTCTTTCCTGCTATGGCGAGCTCAATTTGCCAATGGAAAGTTGGTAGCGAATCAACAAGGTCTCTGAAGACGGGGCAGACCTGGAAGAGGTTGACGACGAAATAAGGATAGATATCCCATAAGCACTGACTTCTCGACATCTCAACATGGAAGAAAGGTTGAGGTAGTTTAGAATCTCCATAATTATATCCACCGGGATGCCTTTGTCAGATACTGCTGGGACGGCGCGTTGGTTTGGATGAGGTTCAAACCTGAATACCTGTTCGTCAGTGCGCTCCCATCTTCACGTATGGGACATGCGCACCCAATATCTTGTTCTGTAGCTACACTATCCTGATTTCCTATCGGTTGGCGACAGACACTAGTCTGAGCACTTTCCAAACACTCAAAATCTGCAACTGAATCTCATTATCATACGTTGCCGGCCTATAATGATACTTTGGATGGGTAAGGAAACTAACCAACGACCTCTCGCTCGATGAGAGCATCATTAGGTGCAGTCCTGCTGTTAGGCGTGGTGTTATACGCAAAGTTTCTCTGCTGGAGATCATGAACTTACGTTATAAGCGAAACGCTCCCTATATGCCATGGATGAGTTAGTCAGCCATCACGCGACATAAAACAACAGCGCACCGTTTTCTTTAACTAAGGCTAGATATGATCTGACAATATTTTTAATGAAATCGTTAATCTTCAGGTTCCGTGGGTCAGCTGCAAAGCCCTACTCGGTGCTTTGGGGTTAAAATCAGCAAAGCATATAGTAGCTAGTACGTACGTCAGGTAGTGAGTTTCTCCAATCATCATCATGCACAAGGATGACGTTTGAGTCTGGTTCCTAAATAGATTTCAACATCTTTTTTTGAAGGACGAGGTGCCAAATTAACTGACAGTGTGCATGAACATGACATGGACAAAGTCCGCGGGATGCATCTACTCGTGGCGTAAGCGGACGCGATGAAAGGGAGAGAACTACTACGAACTGGAGATTCTACACTAAAGAGTCGTTCGAGGAGGACACCTTCGAATCCTATTTCTTCCGAGTCAAAAAGGGGTGGATCCATGTCATCTGGGTCATCGAATTCTGGACCCCCCTCTGAATCTCCTGTGATCATACTATGGCATAGATTATTTGTTCATCCGTGCACGAAACAGACATAGGCCCTTTACCTATGAGTAGTATGACCAGGAGGTAATCCGCCGGTCGCACTTCGTTGAAAAGCATCGCCTTCACTTAACGAGCGTGAGCTACTGGGGCTTCCTAGATCCTTCACCAAAATCATCGCTGTCATGGATCCAGCCCTCTTTTTTAATTTCCTCCATAGCTTCTTTCCGAGAGCGATTTTGTAGCCGCGTATAAAGATGCATTGGTTTGGCTCCTCGCCATCTGTAACAACTATATCCGCTGACGTCGGGCCGATCCTCGTTGTGATAGGCCCACACCTTCTCCAGCCGTAGGTGGGCCTGGAAGATTGGTCCGAGGATGGCGATGATGTGAACTCTAGATAGTCGGTCTCGGTCGGCTGTGCATATATCGTCCCAATACCCCAACTCCTGGCCTTGACACAGCCTGTGACGAGGTAGAGTGATCCGTTCGGGATTTCCCTGGATCTGTTTGCGAGCATATATTCGTACCAATTTGGAGCGTGGCGTGAGGCGAGGTCGTGGAGGTCAACCATGTTCTTGGCTTCGAAAATGGTGGCACCTTCTGGAACTTGGAGGACTGCTCCCTCCGCTTCCGAAAATTTATAAAATGATGACCTGTAATGGAGGGATGAACAGGAACCAAACGCTAAGGTGAGAATTAAAATCACTAACATGTCCGTTGCCTGTTTGACGTGGTCGCTCAACAAATAATCGCCAGGTTGAAAGTATTCACCAGACGAGAACTCCACCGGAGGGATCGTTTCGAAATCTTTCGGAAGCAGGGCCGGATTGACCAAGTGGGCTCGAGATGAATCGACATTGAAGAGAAAGTCAAAGGCGCCATCAGGGGTAATTCTTCCCACATCACCAATCTTGATACCTTTCTTCCGATATTCCATGGAAATCCCACGTTTGGGTTCAGGGAAAAAGAGAGGATAACCGTGTCGATGCTTCAGCATGAGACGCGGATACATTTCTGAAACGCGGGGAATCATCGAGTGGGTGGAGGAGGAAGACGAAAGGTTAAGCTTCGCAACGAAAAGTCAATGATGGATTTCATTGCGATAAGTCGGTTGGATGAGTACGCACAAGAGCTGAAAACTCCGCTTCCACAATGTTGGCAGCTGCAGCATCTAACTGTCGTGTTCGAAAGGTCCCAGACTGGTTTGGATGTATCGGAGATCGATTGCTTGGAGGCACGTCGATGGTACCGGAGAGATCTTGGCCCACATGTTCAGGGAAAGTTATAGAGGTTGTTGAAAGACCACATACCAGATGTAGGACTGGTTGCAGTAGGTGTAGCCATTTCACCTCTGTTGTGCGAGTCAGCGTGACGTGTTCAGGTATATCGTCGTCCCGATCAGGTGATCAGGTGCAAAGCGTCAGTTAAGTGATCGCTCGCATCCGATTTCCGACAGCCCGCGACAATTAGAACGCTTCCATGTTTCGGTACGCTCATATCATTTCGCATACTGACGTATGTGTTCCTGCAGCTCATACCGTCCCCGGGGGAGAGGCGGGCGTGCCTGGTTGCGAATGTTGGTGAGCCAGTAGGAGAGGAAGGTGGTGAGTTGGCGGAAGGAGAGGGAGGGGGAAGGAGGGATCTGCGATGATTTTGACCAGTGGGTAGAGGGCGTTCGAGCCGTGTGCGCCCAAACGCCTAAATGCCGTCAATTTGTTTCCCCTCGAGGATTAACCTATAATCAACCCTCGACGCCACCATCACTCCTTACCTCCTATGTATCCCTCTTTTGTTCCTTGTCGTTCATCATTCTTCGTGTTTATATGCTGTTACTACTATATATTCTTTTCAGTTCAACCATTATGTTAGAATGTGACGGTAGCAACACGACAATAAAGATCGCTTTGTGCGTCACTCCGCCCCTTGACGCGTCCATCCACCTTCACGCTTAAACGCACTTATCCTTAAACCCTACATACTAGTATAAATACCCCCCTTCCATCCCTCTCACCTCAGTACGAATATAATCGTCTGAGGTGAGGATTTTCTTCTTATTACATTTCGGCTCCGCTATGATGGTGCATTTTACACCACCACGTAAAGAAGCATATTTTCTTTCTTGCTACTTACCTTCATACACTCACGTATCTTGTCACCAAGGCAGATCATTCCATATCATTGCGGATTACGACGTGCGGATGACGCCGGGGAGTGGAACGCACGGCGACGATCGGTTGAGAGCTCCGTTCGCTTGGGCAACGGACGTGGCGTAATGAGCGTCTCCCGGTCTCGACCAGTTGCTTCGAGCCATTGCTTGGCGTCGGAACCGTTGGACCGACCGATTTGGTTAGTGAGAAGCATCGATCGTAGATTTACATTTTCATGCTCGCGTCATACTGTCTTGTTGAAATAGAGATCCGCCCCCCCCCCCGGTTTACTATCATTTTATTCTCTTCTAAAAGAAAACTTAAAGCGGAACTTACACGCCGCTGTTTATATGTTTATACTTGTTTAGCTGTTACGAACCCACAACTACCACACCGCTCAGAATGCTATTTACAGATCGTCTAGGAAAATCATGCTTCTATTACAGTACGAATATGATCGTCTGGGATCGTCTATCTCCCTTTATAGGAAATAGAAGTTCCCTTTCATCACATTAGCTTACTGGGACATAGATATCCCATTTGATATAGTATTTATACTTCCGTCGAAATGCCGTTTACCTCAGTTGTTTGTGTTCGCAACGTCTGAGGTATGTTACTTATATTACCACTTACTGTCTACCTAGATATCATACTAGCGCTCACATGATGGCGTCATTGAGGTTTTCATTCAGCGTATTGTTCAAGTGGAGTAAACTTGGTGATAGATAACTCCTCAGAACCGAAAGGAAAATACACGACCAACCACTGCATCTCAAGCTGGACTTCGGGTGCAATCAAGGAGCGAGAAGGGACTTTATTAGTAATCAGTCCCGCTTGCTTAACACTGGAAATATATTTGATTTGTTCTAGATGTTACAGAAAGTCATTCACTCGAAACATACATATGAGATAGAAAAGATAAGAAGAAAAAAAAAACTTCATCTTTGAGGTTGGTGCCTGCTCAAAGAGTGAGCCTGAAGTCTGGGTGCCGATCACCGATAGGGGCTTTGGTCAACCCAGCATCGCGCAAAGCCATGTATTTCTGTATATTTCCCGCTCGGCGGCCCTCCCTCCTTGCCTTATTCTCCCATATGCAGTACAACCTGTTGAAGAGTGGTTGAGTACATTGTCACCAAGGGGCCAGCATCGTACATGTTTGAAGCGGCCATTACCCATGTAAGAATTGCGAACCCAAGTGATATCTTATGTCCCTTGGTGTATCTTGGCGCTTGCTCTATTTTCCAAGTGAGAGAAATGGGCTACCACTACAGATGGAAGCCACTAACCGGGAGTATAGATGAAGGGGGCGATGAAACCGCTACATACATGGGATCTCAGCAGAGTGTCGCACGTAGCAGAACACGACGGACCTTGAGTTACCAATCGCAATTTGGAGGCCCATTACCGTCGCTCTCTTGTAGTGCCCGCTGGTATTGTTCGCAAGCAGAGTGCTACGTGCTAGTGTTAAGACACTGATAGAAACGTAACAATATATACGCACACTAGACAAGGCACCGAGCTAAACCTATGATCTACATTATTGTCATCCAGATAGGTATAAAAGAATAGTGCGTACCCTCCAGTACAAATGAGACAACAACCACCATATCGCACCCATATTGTTTGCCCCGCAATTGCCATTGCATACCCTACTTAGTCTATGGAAGCACGCTCTACAAAATGAGAAACGACGTACCGGTTATTGTCAGAGATGTAAGCAGCAACACGAATGGGGCTCGCAACTTAATTCGATCGCTAACTAGGGCGACGGTAACTAACAAACGATGTGAGCTAATCACTGAACCGGCTTGATGCCTCACGCATTACAAATACTCCTATAATATATGGGGGTACTGTGACGGCATCAGTAGGCCCGACGGCAGCTCTCTGTGAGACCTCACCAGTGAGCAATTGTGCTCGAGACCCTGAATATCCGAGACCTGTCACGATCGTTGGGCTAATCAAATTGTGAGGATTCTATTAAATAAAGCCATTGAACACCCACAAGAAGAAAAGAAAGGAATAGGTGTTATTGGCCGTCCCAGTAATGGCGAGGCCCGTTAACCAGGTTTGAACATTAAAGACACCTAGAAGGGTGAAATTATATGCTGCCATGCCTGGCGTTGAGAAACATACCGCGCCGGACCTCCCTCCACTCAAATCCCTCCTCCAGGGGAATCGGCTTCGGGTCCTGGAACACAACCGTAGTAATATCAGCTTCTCCATTCATTTTGTCGCTGTCTTGAGAATCTTTCATGGCTTTGGAGTCATGACCTACGTAGTTGTGGCATCAGATACCAATAAGGGGATATAAAGATACATAGTCACCGAAGTAAGGTGCATCATTCTCGTTTTCCAAACGCTTCACTGCATGCATTGATCATTTTCTCATTTCTATATGCTAGAGATAAGGTGACGCACGAGCGTATTTTTTTTCCTCTTCAGTGAAGAAGCGAGTTGATCCCAAGTCCGCAGGAAGGGCGAAGATGGCTAGAAGCCCAATAAGAAATGTAAACAATCCTTCTATGATCTGATCCACGTCAGTTGATAGTGGAATATGCATCCAAAGGAAAGTAGCCCACAAAAATCCATCTCCACCCTGCAAGCTTCGCAACGCCATCTAACTTAATTATTGCAGCCGCAAGGAGACCTTTGTGAGGCGGGTTTAACATATGATGGTGAAACCTACTAACACTCACCCCCAACGAAACCTGAGACAAGTGCTTTAAAAGAAGATCAATACCATCGCCATGCTTGTAACATGTCTGTGGCTTACCTGAAGAATACAAGACCGCAATGCTAGACGGTAGTTTTCCCATTGCGTGGATGTTGGACTGTAAATTAACTAGCGCTTACCGAAATTGGAGCTCTTGGGGTTTGTATAGGCAACTCAAGTAGAACGTCTGAAAATTGGACATATCATCAGTAGCTTGATACATTACAGTCGGTTCTCGCTACGGACCATGCCAGGCGCTAGACCACCGTCCACCAGGCCCAATATGAGACGCACCGCGATGAATCCCGGGTAGCTTTTAGTCTGAAGAGCATTGACTTGTGAGCTTTTTTGAATATAAACCAACTAACCAAGCTGGATAATGTCATAGTAAGTCCCCAACTGGCCGTAAGAAAACCTATCCATCGCTATTTATTTATTTTTTACAGTTAATCAGACAACCTCACGGGTGAACATTGGGAATACACACGTTGGCTCTAACTTTCTTTATGACCAGATTCGAAGGCACCTCGGAAATAACGTCTCTAAAAAAAACAGGGTACATGAGGAAGGGTTGAGAACGTCGACACGCAAAGTTACGCACGTAATGAAGAAAACTACATGCAGATGTAACTTTCTGCTATCGCAGTTCGACCCTATAAATGCACTGCTTACCGAGAAGTAATATGCTGAACTTTGAGCCATCCAGATGAAGATCACGCAGGAGACCTGCAATTCTATCCAAGTTGTAGGTGAGACAATGAATAAACGGCCTTCAATATTCTTCGGACACTCACGCTGCATTTCCTATGTTAGACTTATCGAGAAAACCAGACAGATATATCTGGAGAAAATTGGTCTGAGGTTCGCTTTGCTGAGCGAGTGAAAATCAACTCACAATGAAGACAAGGGGCAGAACACGGGTGTCCAATTTCCAGATAATTGACCTTCGTAGCACCCGAGGGTCTGTAGGGTGAGGATTGGTCTGAATTTCGGACATATCCTCTAAGACAGAAAGGAAAGGGAGGATGCTTACCGATAATCACATATCTAGCTTTTTAAGTTCCACAGAGCCGAAAAGTTCTGGACATGTTAAGGAACAGCGATTAGAAATAATGGTTACAGATACCTAGTCACCAGACCCCACCAATATATAACTACCTGTTATATCAACACAGTGTCTCCTCTATAACTCCTATAATAACAGGTCAATGTTATAGATAACCCAACTACGATAACCTACCTTCAATATCAGGTCATCTGGCCTATCAAAACTGACCTACGAATCGCCGATCGTCACTAATGGAGTTGACTTTCTCATGAGCGGTAAGCTTTCTGTTTTCCGTAGTGGTCGGTACTTGCCGGAATCCCGAACTTGGAATCAGTGAGACCCACCTTATCAGCCAGCTACACTTGGTTAATTAGCTAAGAACACAGGAGGAGCGGCGTTCCAAGCATGGCTTGAACTGGTAGCCCTTATGTTCATTAAGGCAAGATAGTCAACAGCGCAGCTTCCAGCTAATTGAAAAACTATTAATGTTAGGGACTTGAGAGGGTGGGTGGGTAGAAATCAATTGTCCTTAGTTTGGCATGGTCATGTGCCTGGCGGCCATGGGTAGGATTATCAATATGTTGTACCGCTACTCACACCGCTACTTGCTTTATGCCCCCAAGGAGATGGCGCCGTCATCAAAGCTCACCACGTTCTTTAATCTACAATCACACGATACCCATGTTTGATAAGAGCGGCGGCGAATGAGCTCGAGCGTAGATGACGAGTCCAAGAAAGTTACGATCCCTTCGTTATCTACGATTACGTAATAACTATAGTAAATCGGCGACAATACTAAACATGCATGTTTATTGCGCCTGGCGCCCCCTGGGACTAAACCATATAAGGAAAGGGCGTGCCGCGCGGCCATCACCGAGACAAGGTGGGTTCTTTTCGATCGATTCCCATCCGCCCCACGGCGGTAAATCGGCGACGATACTAGCTATTGAAATAATACTTTAAATTTAATATTTCAATTGACCTCGACTTCAAGTGGGGTGTGCGCTTCCAGAACGTCACTTGGGCACTGCAACCAAATGTCGAATTATTGGTGAGGCCCTGCGCATCTTCCACTTTCATATCATAGCTTTCATTTCATTAGCAAGGATGAGTGGAGACAAGTGGCTCAAAATACTAATGTATGCCTGACATGCCTGGTGCGAACGTTAGGAGTGAGTTAGTGGAAGAGGAGGGACGCGGAAGATATGGGGTTTTGCGATAACCATCGTGTAGGAGGTGCCGTCAGGGGTGTAATGGCTATCTTATCTTTCATCTATTATCTTATCTTATTCTGATTCAGTGGATGACCCTTTCCTATTATCTACTTTACTATATAACTAATGGCTGTACATAGATAGGGATCTATTCTATTGAACACGCATGCAGCCAACTCAAGTGAATTGAGTTCTCCTCGTGTTAGCTCACACCCTTGCTCGGGGGCGACGTCATTGATGTGTTCATTCAACGTGTTGTGCAAGTGGAGTAAAACTTGGTATGGCGGGCACAAGTTTACACTGCGGTATTCAAGTATTCCAGAAGACAATAGGAGAGTGGGGAACGGATCGAAGGAAGGGAAGGAAGTAGACACTCTAGAATTATATAGCGAACGTTGCTGCTGCGTCATGTGGGCTGACGCCATTGAGTAGGTGGCTCACATTGAGTCTCGTGATAACCATTTCTGAGTGCGCCGTGGGAAGTTCGCATGATTTACAGTTACGGGCCGTGGCACTGGTAAGTTTCTGTGACTAAACCACTTTAATTGCTTAGTTATGGGCGCTCTTGTGAGTAATGCAGTACCTGCCCCCTCCATTTCACCGCGTCCGTTTCGGAATACGGGATAAAGGCTCTATATTTCAATGGTCGAATACTGTCGGGAGCCCTCCAGTAACTTTTTGGTTGAACTTTATTTGACGCCTCTATTTGAGAAAGTGCAAGAAAAAGGAAATGGTGTGCAAAAAAAGGGTTCGCATGTTACGGTGTAGGGTTGATACTCCCTGAGTTAATAAATGTTACAAACGTTTCCTAGCATATTGGTATGATTCTGGAACGCTCTCATACGTTGTGGTTGCTGTGGGGTTCGTAACAGCTAAAACAAGTACAAACAGCGGCGGTAAGTAGTCGGTAGGTGTAAGTTCCGCTTTAAGTTTTCTTTTAGAACTTATCGCAGGAGAATAAAATGATGGTAAACGGGGGGGGGGGGGG
>KI546331.1:31699-44307 GCA_000497225.1 Amanita jacksonii TRTC168611
GGGGGGGGGGGGGATGGACTCAACATAACCGGAGCCGATGGGCTTTTAGGTTGTGGTGAAGGTGGGTTATAAGTTCCATTGTGTGTATCGAAAGTGCAACAACATTGTAGTGAATTCAGTGCGACTCGAGAGATGGAACAAATAATGCACTAGCTACAGTAACCCAAACAGTTGAATACATGGGGAAAAATATCTGGGGGAGGGTGACGAATCGTATTTCTGCGCCACAAGACTAATGAGAGCCCTATCATCGCATCAGAGGAAAGAGAGAAGTGTGCTTGAAGCGAAGGAGCAAGGATCAATGCCCGCCAGCAGAACCGAAAGGGGAATCCACAACCCGCTTCCGCGCAATCAAGGAGCGCGTTACCGTCGAAGAATATCTTAGCACTGCGCCACCAGCGTGCGGTTGTAGATCTCTTTGCTTCGACCTTGATTACTTGCCTCATTTCGTTAGTAATCAACTTTGCTCGCCTATCATCTGGAAAGATATTTGATTGCTCTAGATGTTACAGAAAGTCATCCGATGGAAACATACATGAGAGATAGAATAAAACTTAGATCATAAAAAAAAAACTTGACCTTTGAGGCTGCGACCCTCTCAAAGAATGAATCTGAAGTCTGGGTGCCGATCACCAATAGGAGCTTCAGTCAACCCAGCATCGCGCAAATCCATGTATTTCTGTATGTTTCCCGCTCGACGACCTTCTCTCCTTGCCTTATTCTCCCATATGCAGTACAATCTGTTAGAGAGTGGTTGAGCGTATTAGTATAGTAACCAAGAGAGCGGCATCGTACATGTTTAAAGCAGTCATAACCCATGTAAGAACTGCGAACCCCAGTCCTATCTTGTGTCCCTTGATATACTTTGGAGCTTGCTCTATTTACACAGTGAGATAATTGGTCTACCACTCAGATAGAAGCCACTAACCCTGAGTATACATAAAGGGGGCAATGAAACCGCTGCACAAATCAGATCTTAGCAGAGTGGCGCGCGAAGCAGAACGTGACGGACCTTGAATTACCAATCGCGATTTGGAGACCCATAACCGTCGCTCTCTTGTAGTGCCCGCCGGTATTGTTCGCAAGCAGGGTGCTACATGTGGTGTAAGATATTGATAGAAATGAAATCAGACCTACGCACATTATGGAAGGGATTGAGCTAAACCTATGGATGTTTTATCTGAATTATTTTTGTCCTGATACGTATAAAATGATAGTGCATACCCTCCAGTACAGATGAGAAAACAACCACCATATCGCACCCAGTTTGTTTTCCCCGCAATTGCCATTGAATAGCCTACTTGATCTAGAAATATACATTCCACGATATAAGAAAAAACGTACCCGTGATTGTCAGAAGCGTAAGCAGCAACACGAACGGGCCTCGTAGCTTTATTCGATCGCTAAGTAGGGAGACGGAAACTAACAAATGATGTGAGCCAATCACTGAACCCGTTTAGTGTCTCACGCATTACAAATACTCCCACAATATATGGGGGTACTGTGATGGCATCAGCAGACTCAACAAAGGTTCTCTGTGCGGTCTTACCAGTGAACAATTGGGCACGAGAGCCCGAATATCCGAGACCTGTTACAATGGTTGGGCTAATAAAATATGTGAGGCCTCGGTAAAATAAAGCAATTGGACACCCACAAGAAGAACAGGAAGGAATAGGTGTTAACGGCCAGGCCATGAAGGGCCAGGCCTGTGAACCAGGTTTGAATACTAAAAACGCCTAAAGGGGTAAAGTTCCCATCATGCGCTACCTGGCGTCGAAAAACATACCGCGCCGGACCTCCCTCCACTCAAATTTCTCCTCCCCAGGATTCAACTTCGAGTCCTCGAAAACAACCTCAGTAATTGCAGCTTCTCCGTCCACCTTGTCCGTGTCTTGAGACTCTATCGTGGCCTTTGAATCTATCATGGCCCCGGAGTCATTATCTATGTAATCGTAGTATCAGATGAGGGCATATAGAAATGCATAATCACCCAAATCTGGTACATCCTCGCCGCTCCCCAAGCGCTTCACTGCATTGATTGATTATTTCCTCATCCTCAGATGCAAGTGATGAGGTAACTCACAGGCGTATTCTTTTTCTTCTTTAGTGAAGAACCAACTTGACGCTACATCGGCCGGAAGAAGGAAGAGGGCTAGAAGCCCAACAAGAAATGTAAACATTCCTTCTATGATCTGATCCACGTCAGTTGATAGTGGAATATGCATCCAAGGAAGTAACCCACAAAAATCCATCTCCATCCTGCAAGATGCGCAACACCATGTAATTTAACTATTGCAGCCGCAAGGAGACCTTGATAGCCATTTAAGATAACATAACACAGTGAAGCCCGCTGACACTTACCCCCCACGAAACCTGCAACAAGTGCTTCAAAAGCAGATCAGGGCCATCGCTATTCCGGCGAATATATGTAGCATACCTGAAGAAAACAATACCGCAATGCTATGAAGATAGTTTTCACATTGCGTTGATGCTGGATTCTAAATGAACTAGTACTTACCGAAATTGAAGGTCCTGCGGTCTGTACAAGCAACTTAAATAGAACGTCTGGAATTTGGGCATATCATCAGTAACCCGTTTTAATACAATGAGCTCTCGTGACGGACCATGCCAGGCGCCAGGCCACCATCAATCAGACCCAACACGAGGCGCACCGCGATGAACCCTGGGTAGGTTTGCGTCTGGAGAGCATTGACTTGTGACCTTGTTTGAATATTCATTAACTAACCAAGCCAGATAACGTCATCGTAAGCCCCCAACAGGTCGTAAGAAATGCTATCCATCGCTATGTTTTACAGTTGATCAGACAGCCCCATGGTGAACATCAAGAACAAATACGTTGGCTTTGACTTTCTTTACGACTAGATTCGAAGGCACCTCGGAAAGAGTGTCTCTAAAAACATCCATGAGTAATAGTGAGAACGTTGAACCCAAAGTTAACGCACGTGATGAAGAAAACTACACGCAGATGTAACTTTCTTCTATCGCAGTTGGACCTATAAATGCACTGCTTACCAAGAAGTAACATGCTGAACTTTGAACCATCCAGATGAAGATCACGCAGGAGACCTGCAATTCTATCCAAGTTGTAGGTGAGACAATGAATAAACGGCCTTCAGTTTCTTCGGACACTCACGCTGCATTTCCTATGTTAGACTTATCGAGAAAACCGGATAGATATATCTGGCGGAAACTGGTCAGTGGGTGCTTTGTTGAGTGACTGAAAATCAAACTCACAAGGAAGACAAGGGGCATAACACGAGTGTCCAGTTTCCAAAGAATTGACCTTCGTAGAGCCCGAGGGCTTTTAGGATTGGTCTGGGTCATCTCGGACATATCCTACCAGAAGGAAAGGAAAGAAAGGATACTTACGAGCAGTCATACATTTCGTGTTTTAAGTTCCACAGAACCGACAACTACTGGATATGTCAAGGAACCGCGGTAAAAATGATGCATTCTCCATAACTCCTGTAGTAAACGGTAATCATCTCTGATAACCCACCTACAATATCAGGTCCTTTGGCATATCACTACACGGAGTTTACAATCACCGATCAGGACTGACCTTCTCACGAGCGGTGAGCTTTCTATGTTCCGCGGGAGTCGGCACCTGCCGGAATCCCGAACTTGGAATCGGCCAGAGCCACTTTATCGGCCTAAACTTGGCTAATTAGATAGGACAGAGTGCGATTGTTCATGGATTGAGCTAAAATCCTAGTGTTTATCAAACTACCGTGGTCAAAGGCGCAACTTACAACTAATTGAACACCTGTAAGCGTTCGAGGCGTTAGGGTGGGAAATCAATAATCCTTATGGTGATGTCCCTGGGCCGCATGGTTAGGGTTATCAACACGTTAGTCCCTTATTACGGCCGATGGTCACACCGATAAATAATTTATGCAACGCCTCCGTCATCAACATGCCCATTCAGCACTTACCATGTTCTCTACTTATGATCACAAGATACCGTTGAACGCGCCCATTTCACCTCCATGGACCATACTTTAGCCATGCATTATACAGAGCCAAATTTAGCTTTATTTGTTAGCGCCACCTCCAAGTGTGTGTGTGTGTGCTTCCGGAACATAAGTTGATCAATGAGATCAGGTAGACTGCTGAAACCAAATGACCAATTCTGGTGACGGTCATGCGCATCTACCAATTTTGATATCATAGCATAGTAGAACGTGAGCCAGCATGGGTTTCATTTCATTAGCAGCGAAGAACCGACCAAGACTGGGGGGACATTAACCATTGGCCGCGAGGCGACCCTGCCCAAGCAATCTAAAATTGGTGTCGAACGGTCATGATCTGGTGCCTATTATTCATGTCTCCTTCATTAACGCAAAGGTCAAGTCCTTCATAACTCCACGCTGCAACGCCAACTTTGAAATGTAAACGCAAGTAGGACAATGAAAGTCATACCTGTACAAATGCCCGGGGTTCAGAGCGATTCTCTAATGAAGCTACCCACTTTCCATAGCTCGTCTGAACACGGTGGTCAAATCGTAGAGCGCCAACGTGGAAGGTCAGAAAACCAGAGAGACCAACAATGGGGAATAGATCTGAGATGAGATTGTGCTCTACATAAGTGAATTGATTACCTTGTAGTTATTAACAATCGCTTTCCACATAAAGGGAAGAAAGATAAGGGCGGCTTATAGAGACAGGGTAGCAAGATTTGTCCCGTTCATTGGAGCGAAAGTTGATTTGAAGATACGCTTCAGTGTTCCTCCTTATTGTACAGTAAGCAAGTCGTGTCATAGGACCGCTACAGAAAAAGCTCCGACGATGGATTTGTTGATATAAATATGCTACTCGCATGAGTGTTTCGCAGTGATATAATCAGCTGGCTCACCCGGATGCTTCCTAACCCTATGTAGCAGCGTCTCTTTACTTGCTACAATGTGATTTGAAGCTTCATGGTGATCAACTACGGGAACATTGCGACGACCAGTGGTCCTTATGATATTGAAAAGGGGATGTCGCGAAAAACCCGGGGGGAGTACGTAGACATGACGCAACTGTCACTCAGGTGTCACGATCACCTTGTTTGGGAATTTCTTCTCCGTGCGAGGCAGCAGGGACCCCGTCAAACACTACGTGATGGACAAGGCTGACATTCCCAGGTCTCGACCTAAGAGGCGCTCGCCTTGAGTTGCAAGTAATATCCCTCATTCATAACCGGTGGTCCTTTCGTCGCATCTATCCAATATTTCAATCAACAGCGACGGAATGAGTTCCTTAGCACTTGAGAAAAAGCCTTGTATCTCAATTAGGGCCCTGTCTCATGGCTCTCAAACCCGCTAGATATAGTTTCAGATTTCCCAATGAGACTCCGTACAACCAGGCCTTGATACATAAGGGCTAAGTTTGGAGTGACGATGAGAAGATGGGTCGGATTCTTGGCCTGCTTCTCCGGTTCCTTCTATCCCCAACTTGTATGAGATATGCGCGGGTGCGACATCAGATAATAGACTTGAAATCCACGGACCTATCAAGTGTTTCTTGAGGATGATATTATAACACCGTGTTAAACCCCCCTCCAAATCGAAAACGGGCAGCGCGAAAAACGCCATTGTTTGTACATATTTAAGTGCCACACATGTCGTTTTTATATAGGAATCAACTCTGGGCCACAGTCTCCAACCCATGTGCGCGCTCTCAGCTTCAGGTTGTCATGTGTACAGTAGTAAACAACTTGGGTAGTGAGTATTGACTTGAATCATTTGCGCAGCACATTTGATCGGAATAGCCGGAACTACATCTATTCGTCACAAGCTTCTTCACAACGATGCTGGTAAGAGACTTAATGCTAACGGAGTTCACAGATTTAACCCATGCATACGAAAGCCAAGTCATAAAAGGTGTGTCACAGACCCAAAGTTACGGTTGCCCAAAGCCGGAGCCACTCAAAGCTGACTTACAAAGTGCTCAAAGATAAGGAAGACGTTTCCTGATGCAATTCAATCATCCAATGGAGAAAAAATTTTGTACGAATTTGAGATCATATGAGACTTTGGAACTGGACAATAGTCCATTGGCTCCATGTCGATCCGCGTTCTCCAACATGTGGATTGATATCGATTGACGTGACCATGCGTTGCCATGTTTTCAAACAGTCATTACATGGCCACGTTCGCCACGTTGATCCCCACGCCGATATGGTGGCGAAACTTGTCCAGTTTGGCACCGTTGGCTAGTTGCCTGATTTGGACCCATTTCCCCATGACCGAAGACATATTGTAAAAATTCTACAAGCCTTTGAGCCTCGCAGGATAAAGATTTCCATTGTCAAGCTCTACATTTGGGAAGCGGAATGTTATCCGGACTACAATTACAGCCAATCTTACCACCTTACTGTCTCATTTCATCTGCATGATTTCCGCTCACTGTGTTTGTTCACGCCCGTCTCCCCAGTTTTCAAACCGACATTCGCTTTCGGAACATGACTTTGGCAGTGGGATCAGGCAGGCTGCTGAAACCAGATGTCCAATTCTTGGGGCGGTCCTGTGTACCTTCCATTTTCACGTCGTAGTTTAGTAGAACGTGAGCCAGCATGGCTTTCATTTCGTTGGCAACGAAGAATCGGCCGGGGCTATAGGACATTAGCCATTAGTAGGAAGGAGGCGAGTCACTCTAAATACCATGCACGGCGACCTTGCCCAAATAATATATGGTTGGTGTCGACGGTCACAATCTGGTGCCTATGATCGATGTTTTCTTCGTTACGCATCTTTTCGAATCTGAACCCATCGAATGTTTCAGGATTGGTATAGTTTTCCTATGTTGATCGTTTAAAACAGGTTGGTTACTAGTAGATAGAGCGGGCTCACGGGATCGTTGTGGGTGGCAGTTAATGGCACTGCCATCAGGTTGCCAGCTGGGATCGTCACTCCATTCGAAAAGGTGAAGTCTTTCATGACTTTGCGCTGCACACCAACTTTGCAGCGCAAAATTAATATTGATGAGCAAGTAGAGAAAACGGAAAGGTGTACCTGCACCAATACCCGACATTCGAAGAGTCTCTCTAATGAAGCTATCCGCTTTCCGCAGTTTGGACATTGCTTCCTTGGACCAACCTTCTTCGCGTATGGCAGCCTCGGCTTCATCCCGCATAGGCTGTACGTATTCTGCACGCGTAGCTAACTCGAACAAGACGTGGGTGAATGACTTGGAGTGGATTAGTCAACATTGTAGACCGTGTTGCACTGACGCACCATTGTTGTTGTATGGATTGCTGCAAAGTTTATTCCCAGCACACGAGTTGACAGGAGCTCGGCGTCTATCTTATCCTTAGGAGAATAACTTAGAAACCAGCTCACGACATCATTCTATCGTTTTACCAATTAGATACGGTTTCAGTATCATGGGCAGGAGATCTCTCTCACGGAGTTGTCTGACCAATCCTGTCCGTGTCGGGCTTGTTGCTCAATTCTTTCCTTGAACAAGGGACTTAGATGCTTTTTCCCACGTTTGATGTCCCGAGGTATATCTTGGTTTAAGCGGCCAACAAAACTTATGAGGTTTGAGTAGGATGGACACGTGATTATAAATGAACTCACGATCTAAGAAAGAAGGGGAATCGATTGATGGTACGTGCCGCCTTGGCGATGTTAACAGTAAATGTCTTGTTCAAGTCAAGGTAATCAGGGTCACGACCTGCCGTAATTTGTTTGTGAGCGCATTACAATGACCATTTCATCGAAGCTCACATAGAGGCAGGCCGACAAGCATTCGGTTGCTGGCCCTGCACACAATTTCCATGATTGTTGGATATGCTGTGACGCTGACCCAGTCTGAAACTAGTTGGCAAGAGGTTCGAAAAGTGATATGCTTTAATTACCATTTCCCTCGATTTTTATATTATCGTTGAATGCGGCAACGATCTCGTCCCGGACGTCATCGAACTTGGCTCCAATATTCCTCGTAAGTGGTAACTTGACAACCTTGGCAGTGAGTGTTCCCTCAGAGATCTCAGGGCCCATAGTTATGTCGGCGTGAAAAGTCTGGTAAATCCAATCCGTAATTGTCAACAAGGTTATGACGATGTACCCACCTCTCTGAAAGCCTCATGTACGGAGAGATACTCTTCCCCCGCAGTTCTGATATCCTCTATCATCTGCGGGCCAGAGACAACAACCATCCACTTTGTCATCATTGATACTTTGAAGACAGACCCACGATACTAGTGGCTTGCTTGTCAACTGATTTTAATATATATAGGAATGATTCAGACTTACCTTGTTGTATCCCTCCCGTACAAATTCATGAGCATGGCGGTTAAATCGTAAAGCGCCAATATAGGAAGTCAGGAAACCAGAGCAACCAACAGTGGGAATAGATCTGATCTATTGGCACCCAATGAGATGTCGCGATCATAGGTGAATATGAGCTTAACGAATACCTTGTAATTATTGACAATCGCTTTCCAGATAACCGGAACAAAGAGAAAGACGGCGGGTAGAAGCAGGACAGCGAGGCTTGTCCCATCCATTGTACTGACACAGTTGATGTAAGTTGGAAAACGTACCGAGGCCAATTTAAATACCACTTGGGTGTTACGATATTACAGTGTAAGCGAGTCGTGTAATAGGGCCGTTACTCCGAAATAATAGAGACCGATAGAAGCGTCGTTGATACAAATTTAGTCAGGGTTCGCTAGGTCGTTCATATAACCATTTCGCGATAAGCATCATCAGCACAGCACGCTCGTCCGGATTCAACCAAAGTATATGGAAGCTCATTAAACGGAGAATTGCTATCCTTTCGATTCGCTAGAGTGTGATTTGAAGCTTCCATGGTGAATAAGTGACGGGAACAATGATGTGGGATGGATGTCAGACACGCATGTGGCCATGAAAAGGGATGTTCCCACGAAATCGGCAAACGTAACATGGCCGTAATCGCGAACCTGGTTACAAATCGATCCTTGAAACATCTGCTAATTGGTTCTACATAGTGAGGGTTTCCCCCGAGCACGCCGAAACTTGTAATGAGTGTTCGTAATCGGCCCATTTGATTGAAAGTCATTGACAAAATTTTGTAAAACGCTCGCGTTTATCTCAACTGAGAATCCTGCGAGGGAATAGAAAACAAGACGTAAGTACTTACTTACCAGTTGGTCTCGCATGCTCGAATTATATTGGAGCGTGTCTTACCCTAATGCCCCATAGTAGTAAATATTACGTCGCATACACCTCTGTCCCTCAATCCTTTGTGTCCGCACGATAAAGATGGAACTCCAGCCAACTTTGTAAGCACCATCTGTTCGTCATCCTTTGTTTCTCGTTTAGCAATGAGTTATGACGGACTCTATCCAGGAATAAGCAGGGCAGACTCCCCAGTACCTAAATGGCCGTTTACGTTTACTTTTTATAAACTGCTGCCCCGTTCTCTTCTAGAGCTTCCTGTCGCCAACACAATACCTAACCCATACATGCCAGGTGACCTCCCAGCACCCGGAAGCTCCCTCACCCCGGCCCGTTAACGTGTCCCGCATCTCATTCCCTCTGGTTTGACACCATCACCTGCGATCTACGCGAGACGGATCTACCCCTTCGCATCAGCCGGTTCACGGATCATTTTAAAATCTACAAGTTCATCAGACCACTTATCGAAGTCCATCACCTGCCTTTTTTTGTCCCGTCTGTCTAAAATCAACGCTACCTCAATCTTGCAACGTATGTCGATTATCAGTAGTCTCACTACTAGAACCTACGAACGCGACATTTCGCTTTTTGCAGCACACAAATGGCACCTCCCGAACCACATTGACCTCATCGAGGTTGACACCGACGACTCACCCAATGACGGCACAATGGAACACTCCCATCCGTTCCCTTCTCAAATCCACCAAGCCAACGGCTATGCGACCCGACTCCCACCACCAAATACTTTGTCGACCCCGTCATCGCAAACTCCGCAGGCCACCGAGTCCTCAGCGACCTCCTGATAAGCTACTTCCAACCGTAAACATGCCTCACTTAGGACATTGCCCACGGCAAAGCAGGCACGGATGAAGGGGATGCCAAAGAATATGCCGATGAGGAGTACGACGAGCTCTGGGATGATGCGGGTGTTGGTCATGAGGGGGAATTACTCCAAAGCCAAAAACTATCTTCGCTCGACCAACGAACAATTTTCGACTTTGTCCCGCTTACGAACCTGGAGCGGCGTAGGGAGGAAGTGCGGGCCTATACCCATAGAACACAGCAGGCTGCTTATGGGAAGTGGTGCATGCGTCCTCCGTATGCTAAACAGAGCTCTTGCTGGTCGCCTTGTCACCATTAGCGTCATGGGGGGTGTGGGTATGTGTTATTTGTCTATTTCGACAGGTGCTCATACACTACCACAGTTTCTGCCTACCACATATCCCCAACATGCTACCAATCTCGCTTTTTTTCAATGGTGGAACACCGTCTTTCTCCACCTCCGAATTGACCAACGTTGTCATGCGGACGACCAACCATGTTTTTGAAATCAGCAGAACCTACATTCGATTTTGAACCTTTGCACGCCAACTATCAATCAAAGCCCAACCGATAATACGCAGTCGATTCCGTTCCGACGCACCCCATTCGCGCCCTCCTCACCCGCCAACTCTCTCATCGTCGTTCTCCTCAGCCAACAACAAAGATTCAGACGCGGCCAACCAATCGGATAACGCGGGCGTGGCTAACGCACCAACGCCAACCTGTCGCTCTACCGACTCCACGGTGAAGATGCAGAGATGAACGACGGATCATCTAACGCCGCCCCACTTTTTCGTCCTGCTTTGGCCGCACTACCATGCGCACAAATTGTAGCTCCAATCCCATCCACTCCTGCTGATGTCTCGAAGCTGCCTGCGCCTGATTCTCCTTCGCCTCATTGGCCGCGATGAGGTTTGCCTTGCATCCGTGTCACAAGCTATGTATTTTGTAATATATCGTGCAATTTCGTCCGATTTCGTGTAACGAGGGTGGTTTAAACAAGCTTTAAGTATATTATAGTGGTTTCATGGAATTTTACGGAAGTCTTGCTTAATTCAGAGACACCGTTTATCGTGATAGGTTAGTGCGCCAGTGCACACCACGATGCTTTGAGCTCCTTGGGATGGTTAGCGCTTTACGCGATTCAGCTAACCGCATTTTTCGTGACAGTCTCCCCTTTTTCCACAGGCTGCCTGAGCTCGTTGGCATTGCATTAATTTGTCCTAGTACGCGAAACTAAGGCGGTTTTCACTCACGAACCGCCTCTCATTGTTCCCCGCAGTCTCTTTATCTATGTGCCGACAAAATAGCTCTATGGTGGTATTGGGTTGTCAAGATTGATATGATTGCAACATTTCTGATCTGAATTCTTACTGACTTAATCACCCAACGTAAAGCCTGTATGTGGCGGTAAGAACATACAATTGCCGTATCAAGGACGAAAAAATCTCATAGTCTGACGTTTACATTGTTTCGACCTCCTCGTCATCCCAAGCACTCATGATGAGGCTTGTTTTGTCAATGTTCGGAACCTTATCTGTGCTAGATTGGATTATAAGTCAATAGATGCGATGTGGATTAACGTCAAAGGGACCATACCTGCGTTTGAGAATATCCATTGCGTCTTGCACAGTCGTGTTTGCTTCATTGGGGAGATTGTCCCGGCGCATTGTTTCTGCAGCTCGAAACTTTTCTAATGCATCGCCAGCAAAACAGAGAGCCTCTTCCCATTCATGCGTACTCGTCCTTGACCTCCCTTCCTTCTTACCCTTGCTAACGGAGCGGTTTCGGTATGCATCCAAGCTCGAAATATAACTTTGAAGTAGCAGGTCAAATATGATCTCGCATATCTGGCGCAGGGAACGAATGAAAGCTCTAGAGCTTTCCACCGCTGTAAAGTTAATCATTCCAAAACCGTACCGGAGAGCTGGAGGATCTCCCGGGAGGGTCCCACGACTGAATGAAAAAGGCTTGGTGCTGCCATCGAACAAGAAGAATTGAAACACGTTCCCGTCACAAAGGATACCAAATACAGGTACATGAAGACCTTGTCGTGTGTTGTTCCAAGAGCAGGCTATGGCATAGATATGTGATCAAAATCAGTGCAAATTGTTATTGAAAGGATGCCTGACCATCGCATTCCGCTATCACTTGAGCAATCGCATCCATTCGCTCCTTTCCACTGCCGAGTTTGAGCTTGACTTCTATAAAAAGAACCGCAACAGAACCAAATGCCTTGAAGTGGTATTCGATCCTGCATTTTGTAGTTACACGGCCATCAAGGATAGACTCTGGCAGATTTCTAAAGGCAAACTCAAATTGAGCAACCAAGCGATTAAATATCTGAGAACAACGGTATGAGTTTCTTCGCGGGAGGAGGGTTCTTCTTACCGGAGCGAGGAACCGGGATGTCGCCTCTTCCGTTTGGTGCTCAATGGGGGGCCCATACTGGTACAGTAGGACGTCCATATCCTGCGCAATGGACCTGAAAAGTGGAGTAGGAATACGCGAGCGATAGAGGTCAAACGTGGCGATATCATTCATGTTTCGATTAGGGTCGAGTCCAACGAAAGGAGCAATGTTCTGGTATTGTACGTTAGAAAAGCAAACACTTAA
>KI546332.1:0-14383 GCA_000497225.1 Amanita jacksonii TRTC168611
TCCCTCCTTATTATACTGGACTAAATACCCACACCTAATGCCTCCGACCAAAGCACCGCATGGATACTATGTCATTTACTTTTTGTACTATGTCTCAAATAATGTAATTATTGCTAGTCAATAAAATAAAATAAAATCCAGGATTGGAAACCAAACACGATTTCACAACAAAATATCTACGCGCACAGCAACTACAGTCTATGAATACAGTTTCAGCACGATCTGACTAGGTTAGCATACCATCTATTTGAAGGGAAGAAGGCTAAAAAATGTACATGCAGTACATGATTAACAACAAATCGTTACCATGACGGACGTTCGAACTCTGCTAAAAGCAAAGCGGCAAGAATCACGCGTTTCTCACCAGTATGCTTCTTACAATGCTACTGGCCAATTGAAATGTCTGGCCTGCGGAACGTTGGTCAAACATGCATCGGCATGGGAGGGCCATTTAGGGAGCAAAGGACATCGTTCATCAGTTGCTCGCCTCAGGGAAATAGAGCTGAAGAAGGGCAAGGATCGACCAATGGTAGAAATAATAACGAGTCAAGGACAAGTGACGAAGCGAGGCGGGCGGAATGCTGATGAGACCAACGAAATTCAGGCAAAGAGAAGGAGGTTACTGCAACCCCCGGGTGCTCTACCTACTGGCTCCCATGACCCGGCACATAGCGCTGTACCTGATACAGATCAAGCACGAGAGGAAGCACTGGGGGTTGCGGATATGGTGGAATCAGAATACCGGGACTTTCAGCGCGAAATGTTGAAAGTGCCTGACTCTTATGAAGTATATGAACATGCAAGTGTCGCCGCAGAACCGCAACTTTTTACTGAGAGATCCTTGAATGATTTCCATCGAGACTCAGCCTTAGAATCGATGGCAACAGACAAATCGTCGAATGAGGGTCGAAAAGGGGATGAAGAACGCCAATTGATTTTAGATAGATTGCTGGATGAAGAAAGGGCACAGGAGGAAGCCGATATGCGTGTCAATATCATGAAGAAACGACTAGAAGCAGCAAAAAAATTGCGATTGGCGCAGCGTATGTCAGACGAGAAATAAATTAGATATATTCGGTTTCATTAATTGGTAGAATCATTTACTCCTTCAATCACACGACCAACCCACTGGAACCAATCCATCCCTTGCTTGTGCACCATCATAAGGGCGAGGATTACCGGGAGATACCATAAGCTGTTCTGAAACAGTTTCCTGGCTTCAGATTCACCACCCTTCTTCCAAAATCTCCATGCGGATCGAACGCAAATTAGATTTGGAATTGATGCCGTGACCATGAATGACCATGTGGTTAAGCCGGATACCGGAATTAGGAAGGAACAGATCGTGGTCAGTAGTAGGGTATGTCTAAATGAGACAAGAGCATTTTGCGATGGATCGAGAGCAGAAAGCATGCGGTAACCTGCTTGTGCATATGAATCTCTCACCAGGTGAGATAATGAATTAAAGTGAGGAAATTGCCAACTGTACACCAGCATACATAATGCAAGCGGGGGGAGCACGTCAACAGGAAGATGAAGGCCTCAAGGTATGGTAAGGCAATGCAGAAGAGGGCTCTGCGTTGTGCTCACCTGGAGTTATCTGGGCTTCACAAGCAGCCCAGCCCATAAGAGGCGGTAAGGCTCCGACTACAGAGCCCACCCAGGTGTTAAAGGGTGATTTTCTCTTCATCCAAGTATAAATGCCAGCATAAAGGGCGATATTGGTGATACCCAAAATAGCAGTGGTAGAATTAACCATAGTCCACAGCAGAGAGGGACCGGTAATGCCGGTAAAAAGTGCGAAACTAGCTGCATGTAAAGGAGAAATGGCTCTGCGCACAAGGGGTCTTGACCTTGTGCGGGCCATCTGCGCATCAAAGGGGACTTCTTGCAACTGATTCAAAGTGTTGGCGGATGCGGAACAAAGGGCAGTGCCCAGGGCAGTTGACAAAAGAACGGGTAGGGTCGCGGGAGACGGGGACAGGGCAACGCCAGACATTGCGGTGAGGACGACAAGAGCTGTTAGACGGGATTTGGATAGCTGAAGATAAACATTGAGGAGGCGCGAGGTGGGCAAATGGTCTACTGGTTTGAAAGCGGACAGAGGGGGGAGTCGAATGGGGGCGGGAGTCGGGTGAGAAGGTAGCCAGCGAGTATTATGATTGAAGAACGAAAGCCCAATGCTCCGGATCGTCCTCATTGTGTCGGAAAACCGAATTACTTTTGTTTTTTCTTATTTTGTTTTCACTTTTACTGTCCCACGTTCCTCCTTCCTCCCACTATGCCTGGTACTCACCTCCTTCCTCCAAATCTTCTAAAACTTTTTGCCCCCAGACCCCCTTTGCCATATGCCAGGCCAGTAGGGAGAGACATTGATCGCATGAGGTCAAAAACTGTCAGCGCCGCTGGTCCACTCCTTGACCTCATAAGAGAATCAAATACTCAGTCTCTTATTGCAAGCAATGGCGAGAACATGGAAGAAGGGGAGGAGCCCCTTTTTACCCTTGCAGAGGAGGTTAAACGCCAAATCCGTAGGGAGGAACGCAGGGCAAGGAAAGCCGAAGATTTCAAGGTTGCAAAAGATATTTGTGCGTCTCTTAACCCTCGCTTTTGACCCTTTTTATCATGTTAATCATAGTCAAACCCGCGGATGATCCAGAAGCTATTGGTGATCCTTACAAAACTCTTTTTATCTCACGGCTGGTTAGTGCTCCCAGGCTTTGCTGGTCAGCCTACTAACCAGCAATTTCAGCACAAAAGTGCCACGGAAACGGACTTGCGCCGCGAGTTTGAAGGGTATGGCACTATAGAGCGCGTGCGGGTCGTGCGCGACAAAAAAGGGCGTAGCCGAGGCTACGCCTTCATCGTTTATGAGCGTGAGCGCGATATGAAAGGTCGGTGACTCTTTTTGAACTCCTCTTGATTGATTGGCAATAAGTTCAACTCCTTCCTAGCCGCTTACAAGGAATCAGATGGTTTACATATTATGGGTAAACGAATACTTGTTGACGTTGAACGCGGCCGTACGGTTCGCGGTTGGAAACCTCGTAGGTTAGGTGGAGGCTTAGGAGGACGACCAAAACGCCCCGAAGTAGCTGCCGTACCACCGCCGCGAAGTTTTCGCGGTGGCTTTAGCGGCGGGAGAGGCGGCGGTTATCGAGGTGGGACTAGAGGATTTGGCTCGCGCGGTGGATTCGGCGGTGACCGCGGTGGCGGTTTCCGTGGTGGTTTTCATGGAGGTAATCCTGACATTGGCTACAGAGGCGGACATGGTTCCCGGGGTAGAGAAGATGGTGGAAGTGGCTTTAGGCATGTGCTCTTACATATTTAGCGTTTTGTCTGCTCATATCGATCCTCCAGAGGTGGCCGCGGTATCGGTTACCCCAGTGGTGGTTTCAACGAAGGACCGCCAAACGGCTATGGCTCTGGACACGGCGGCCCAAGTTCTCATGCTCCCCCGGGCAGCGGAATGACAGGCGGAGGGTATAGTGGTATGGGTTACCGTGGTGACCTCAAACGGGAAGGTCCTGGCAGTTACGATGACAGGGAAGTTAAACGACCACGTTTTTGACATACAACAGTTCGAAGGTATATTGCCATTTCTTTCGCCTCTGGTTACTCCTTCAAGTTCTGGAGAAGGACACCAAGCTCTGTCGGTCAGTACGAGCTCCCCTTATTTTACATATATCCCGTTATCACTTGGTGCGTAAGTATGGAATATGCAATGATTCATTCTTAGTGGGAGGCAAGTATGAAATATAAAACTATATTGGCATCATATGTCATTTCCCATCTTTGTCTTTATTCGATGCTTCCCAGGTTGAACCTCTGGCTCACCGATAAGGTCTAACCTCAATGAAGAAACCATACATCCATAAGGTAAATAAAGTGTTCCTGTCCCAGGTTACTGAATAGGTCGTGCCATTCTGATCATCTATATAATTTATGAATGATAGACTGAATGTCAATGGTTTCTGTCACATTTGTACAGAAGCTCGAAAGTGCGCTTGACTTGTTCAACGGCATCTTTATCACCAGTGCTCTGTAGATTGCTGAATATTTGAAGAGCCACAACTGCCTAAAATCCTGACCTTCGAGAGATCATCGCTGACTTTGACACAGGGTACGTCATCTACACTAGACAACTTGATGACAATATTTAACGTCCTAGTCTTAGTCATAAAGCGACTGGAAACAGAGTAAAAGTCGTTTGTGAGGAATGTCCCAATCCCAAAGGCAACTGCAACCATAATCAGCCAGAAGCCATTGATGTGCTGAAGGGTAAAACCTTGCTTAAGTCCCAGGTCATTGCATTGAGCCTTCAGCAGTAAAACTTTATCGACATTCAAGGCATCCGAGTAAACAAAAGTTTTTCGTGACGGATCTATTCCGAGTGACTCGTAAAAACCTTTGGCTCGTGGTCCGAAAAGGAAAGGATCCCCGGAATCTTGACGGATACCATGCCACCTCTGCATACGACCAGGTTCCAGAGCTAATTCCTACATGTGAATCAAATAAGGATGGAGAGAGAGAAAAAATGGAAAAAATGGCCACGTTAAAGAAGCACTCAGTTGAGAAGGTGTCCGTCAATGCGATCAGAGTAGCATCTGAACGATAGACATCCTCCCAGAGAGCCAGAGCTGTCGAGTTCGCATTCTCGTAACCCTTGAGAGCCGCAACCTGCTCACCATCAGTTGTACAATCGAAGCCAAACTAGGTCACATCATACCCCCATAAACCATTCACTACATCCACAAGGATCAGATATATCAATGGGCACAAAGAGTCTCGTACTGGGCAATCGTGCCGATGGGCATAAGGTTATACTTCTGTGCAAAATGCACCTACTAGAGTAAGTAACGATGAGGCGTGCAGGAATTCTGACTCATACATTACTTGTACCATTGAAGGTACCCCCAATAGTGAATTGGAAAGAGGCCCGTATTAAACCCTGCATAACAATGTCTTGTGTAGCATATGATCGCCGCCTACGGGTACCAAATTCGCTGAAAATACATCCTGCTTCGAGGATCGTCTTGGCCTTCTGGAAAGCATGGTCTTGACGTGATGTAGTTAAACCATATGCATCCCCGTATAGAGCAGCTCACCTTCCTGGCCAACATAATTCCAATCAGTGTCAACGACTTGAAAGTACGTTTCACTAAGACACGCCATCAGTGGGACCTCCCACATGATAGCCTCAGACCACGGCCCTTCGACATCGATCGATATATTGCCGAATCCATCTCCTCCCGGTGACGCGTTAAACACTACATGGACCTGCTCAGGTTTGAACCGATACGCAGACAAGTAGGAGAGATAGTCTTGGGTGAGGTATGGACAAGTCTTCTTCAGCCAGTCTTCTTCCTCGACTGTGAGCGCGAGCTCCGCAAATCCTTTGACGCATCGGACAAGTATTCTAACGAAATTCAGAGAAAAACTTGCGAGATATCGCAGAGCGAAAACGCTCCACACATTGGAGGGAGAACTGAGGATTATGACTCCGATTTGTAAAGCAGTATTTGGCCTTAACTCCAGGAAAATGGCGTAATACGGCTTGTTGCATTGTTATCTAGTTGAATATTCCTTGAGTTGATAAGATGGAGACATATCGAAGACTATGCCTTGTACAGATCTGTGTCTAAAATGGAGCATGGAACGGCCAACGGAGGAGTGATAATGGGCATGATAATATGGGAGAAATCAGAGGGGAGCCAACCCTAACCATCATGTAAACATTTCTTTTGCAAACCATGGTAAGTCAGATTTCAGTCTCTTATTCAACCATTTTAATAGGACTTTGTAGGGCTCTAGAGTCGAAGTATTGAATGATCACGGCTATCGTTCTGACGGTCGACGGCAGTTTGAACTAAGAGAGATAAACATAGATCTCGCGCAACAGAACTTCGCTGACGGATCGGCTGTCATAACACATGGACTTACTCAGGTCTTCGTCTCAATAATCGGCCCAAGAGAAGCAAAAAATCGCTCTCAGACCTTGCACGATCGCGTCAATATTAATGTGGAATTGAGCATCGCTGCATTCGGTACGGGCGAGCATCGTAAAAGGTCCAAAAGTGACAAGTGAGATGCATAAATATCCTCAACGCGAAATGAGAGAATGACATTGCAATAGGCGTATTTTGGAGATGGCGTCGGCTATTAAGGCGACCTTTGAAATGGTTGTCCAGGCGAAGTTATATCCAAAGTCTCAAATCGATATCTATATTCAAGTGTTCCAGCACGACGGAGGTATTCTGCAAGCTTGTATCAATGGGACAACATTGGCCCTCATTAATGCAGGAATTCCATTGATTGACTTTGCATGTGCCGTAACATGCGGCGTGTACTCCACGTCCCCGATTTTGGACTTGACGTTGCTCGAAGAAAACGACTTACCTCATGCGACGATTGTGGCATTGCCCAAAACCGATCGTATTGCACTGGTGACAACGGAAACGCGGCTACACACTAGTAGATTCGAGGAATTACTCCAGCTGGCGTTGGAGGCAAGCAACATCATACACGAGGAAATGAAAGTGGCAGTTGACAGGCGGTCGAAACTACTGATTGCTGTGATAAAAAAAGAACCAGTATGAACAAACACCAGTACTCCATAGTAGCGGCCCCCACAGCTAATTCATTCTTTCTTGACTTCAACTCTTTTGAAACATGCTAGCCACGTACTACCACCATTCCTGGCTACTTTCTTCCCTTCCTCAGTGCTAGAGTAAACCGCATCCAGTACGGGACCATGTCCTTGTGAACGAATTGTCTCCTCATCTATGGGCTCAAAAAGTGGGAATTCTTCCAAATGAGACTTCATCCATACGTGAAGGTCTTGCACGTCCGTTATGGTGTAAATAATACCACCAGGTCGGAGTACATATGCATATTCTGCTAATAATGTTGGTGATACAATGCGCGCCTTGTGCTTGCGAGATTTGAAGTGCGGATCGGGGAAGAGAAAAAACATAGCAGATAAAGAGTGTTTTGAAAAGAAGTTTGGCAAAAACTTCATGGCGTTCGCTCGAATCACTGAAATATTGTTGTAGTGTACGTTATCCTGCGCTGGCTGTGTAATTGCAGCTCTCACGCGCAACGCAGAAATACGGTCGAGAACATATTGCGAGACTTGCACCCGTATTTCCAGCCCTAGTAAGATGGATTAAGAAAGCAAAAATGCGGCACCTTGATTACATACCAAGTATAAGTGTTTGCGGAAATAATGGTGATAACGAAACTAAAAGGCCACCGAATCCACATCCAATGTCGGCAAATTCAGGTTTTTTCTGTGTTCCAGAACAAGGTGGAAAATGGGTTGTCCAATCCATTTGTTCAGGACAACATGGGTAGACCAGAGAATGGTCTGAAAAAGGGTTAGCATGAGCTCTTTGCCGGTAATGTTTTTTCTGTCAATGCAAAAATTTCAGCTTTGAAATAAAGATACATCGGTGTTTAATGACCTGTGGGAGCAATCCATAACCATCTTCTCCGGTTAACCTCTGAGGCCTTTTGCGCTTTGCCATGGCAAGAATGGAGATCGTGATGATCTAGGCGCGACCACGTGACGTGGAGGAAGCCGGGTAGAGGACCAGGGCTGCCCAAAATTTTTAAATACGGGTTTACATATTTCCAACCTAATTCTTTCTAACCAATGCTCACCACTTCGACACTCAGAACCATCGTATGCCTCGTTTTATCTCCAAATGAGCAATAACTAAGCACTCTCATCTAGTCATACCATTCAGCGTTCCGGAGTTCGGTCGCAACTACCAGATTCTTGTCCTCGAAACCGGTATCTCTCAAGGAGCGGCTCGCGCAGCTAATTCCGGCGGAATTAGAAAATGTAGGTATCAGTCATGTAACTCTAGGTCTTATTGCGTTCAACTCGAAACGCTTAGGTTAAAGTTGTGCGGGCAGAGTATGGCAAAAAAGCATTTGGCCCGGTCATTGTTGATCAGCTATATGGGTGAGTACTTCCGTCATTATTATAACTCAAAGCTTGCTAAATTGAACCCAGGGGTATGCGTAGTCTTCCTGCTTTGATTTGGGATGGCTCAGTGTTGGATCCTGGTTGGTCTGCTTCATTGCGTTCTGTCTTCATGGTGTCCATTGATATGTAGAGGAGGGCATTCGATTCCGCGGCAAAACTATTTCTGATTGTCAGGAGTTACTGCCTAAATCTTCAAGTGGTTCAGAACCCCTGCCAGAAGGTTTATTTTGGCTACTTGT
This sequence comes from Amanita jacksonii TRTC168611, assembly GCA_000497225.1. Classification (NCBI taxonomy): domain Eukaryota; kingdom Fungi; phylum Basidiomycota; class Agaricomycetes; order Agaricales; family Amanitaceae; genus Amanita; species Amanita jacksonii. The sequence continues at coordinate 8,236 of KI546332.1, forward strand.
GACAGGCGAAATTCCAACGCAAGAGCAAGTCACTGAATTATCCAAGGAATGGGCTGCTCGGTCAGCTATTCCTGATTTCATAGAGGAAATTATCGACAGGTGCCCTCCCACACTTCATCCTATGAGCCAATTCAGTATGGCGGTCACGGCAGTAAGTTCTTACGTGGAAGACGAGCACATTTTCGATGATTCTGCTACTTAGCTCAACCACAATTCAGCATTTGCTAAAGCCTACCAAGAAGGTATTTCCAAGAAGGACTATTGGGGACCAACTTTTGAAGACACAATGGATCTGTGAGAGATTACCAATGGTTATGCACTCAAAGTACTTATGTACATTCGTTTTAAGGATAGCAAAGCTCCCTAACATTGCCGGTCGTATCTATCGCAATGTGTTTGGTGACGGAAAAGTTCCAGCCATTGACCCGGACAAAGATTACTCATGGAATCTCGCTTCTCTCCTCGGTTTTGGTGACAATCTTGGTTTCGTCGACCTTCTTCGACTGTACCTTACCATCCATAGGTAATCATCGTTCATTCTCTTTAATGGTTGGAACGTGACTAATTACACCTTAGTGATCATGAAGGTGGTAATGTCTCTGCACACACGGGGAAGCTTGTAGGCTCGGCATTGTCGGATCCATTCCTAGCATATGGGGCCGCTCTCAATGGTCTAGCTGGTCCGTTACATGGTCTTGCCAACCAAGAAGTTCTACTTTGGCTGCGTAGATTGCAAACGCGGCTGGGCGAAGAGCCATCTGATGAAGCCATCAAGGAATACATATGGTCTACCCTCAAGTCCGGTCAAGTGGTTCCTGGCTATGGCCATGCCGTTCTCAGAAAGACGGATCCTCGTTACATGGCTCAGCGTCAGTTTGCGCTCAAACACATGCCAGATGACAAGATGTTCAGACTAGTAGGGCAAATTTACCAACTTGTGCCTGACATTCTGCTTGAGGCTGGAAAGGCTAAGAACCCTTGGCCTAATGTTGATGCACACTCTGGTGTACTTCTAGCCCATTATGGTCTTACGCAGATGCAATACTACACTGTCCTATTTGGTGTTTCCCGTGCCTTTGGTGTAGCCGCACAGCTAATTTGGGACCGGGCTCTTGGCGCTCGTCAGTAACTTTTGTCTCCCATTCGTCTCATACATGCTAATATCATCTCCAGCCTTGGAACGTCCTAAATCTTATTCTACGACTGCAATTAAAAATTTGTTTTCGGGGAATTCTTAGCTTGTGCGGGGTCGTCCCAGTAGGCACTCTTAATTAATACCAACTCTAATCGTATAATATATATATGCCTCGGTTGGATGTACTGTCACCATTTACCCCATTTCCTAACCCCCCAAGGGTTATATGCTATTCCTCTGAAGTTCCACGTTGCATGTCTCGGCTGATACTGACCAATGGCATCAACTGCACGACTATAGGCTGTCCCACTTTTGCTGATACCATAGATTTCAGCTTCCCACAATGTCCAGCTCCATTTACCATGTTGGTAGGTGATTGTTGCCAGATTCCATGTGTTACCTTCATCGGTGGTAACTTCAACGGCAGCGACGTTCCCAGATGGGCCTGGTGTCGCATAGCCTTTAAGAAGTATGGAGGTATCTGATGTTGGTACAATTGAAGCGATAACAGAATTTAGAGGCAGCTTAGTCAAAGAAGGGTACTTCGTCCAGAGGCTCTCGGCAGCCTCAGGGGTCTCGACCTAGATCTTTTTAAGCCCTGTATTGATGAGAATGGTTATGCACTCAACATGCGGCGGAAGGAGCTTATAGTCACGCTGTTGGTAGAAGTTCGCGCTCTCCTCAGTAGTAATGTGTATGTTGTCGACCCATTTCACCCACCGAGCACCCAGGTACCCGGGCACAACGATACGGAGTGGCCCACCATGATCAGCAGACAACACTTCGTTATTCATCTGGTAGCGCAATTTAGTAAGGCAATCGATATGAGCGATGACTCACCTCGTACGCCACCAATACATCTCCATGCGGGTCAAGGGCACTCGCCAAGGGTATAGATGCACCGTAGTACTCATCATCTTGACATCGGCTTACGTGAGATGCAAAGCAGACGTGTTTGCGATCAGCAGGCTGCACTTGGGCGAAGTTCAGGATATCGGACAGGCGGACCCCACCCCAGATGCAATTGGAAACAACGCCATCAGCCCATGCAACACCACGGACGGGCTTTATAGAACCCATTTCTCTCCTTCTGTTACCTGCACACTTCGGCTAGCGCATGAGTGAACTCATTATCAGGAAGCAGAGCACTAACCTGAAGCGCAGCGACCACCTGAACTTTGGGGAACATTGCTTTCAAATCGTGAACGGTAAAGACTAACTTATCCATCCCAGTCCCAAATAGAGAAAGCGTAAAGCTGCCATCACCGAGTTGTGGCACAGGGCTATGATTTCGACAATACACAAGGTATTCAGGAGTGATTTGAAATTCCACAAGTGCTGAGGCAGTAGGTTCTGCATTGAATGGCTGTAGGGTTCTGACAGCCAAAAGGTCAGAATCACGTTCAGCATCCATTGCTTGTGGAGAGGTTAGTTGTGTCACTCCAACGAACCTGTGACAATTTCTTATGCCCCTTTGTTCACAGCTACTATCCCTGGCGCTGGGTTTGAAATTTGAAAACGGGTGTGTGTTTTTTTTTTTTTTTTGAATAACAGGGGATTTATTTGTAGACTACTGCGGGATACTTTTTTTTTTTTTTTTTTTCCGCATAACAAGTATATTTTCAAAGGCAACAGGCGCTACTGTAAGTAAAGGCTACGCTTGGATTGTGGTACGTCAAGTACCATAGACCTAGATAGTTTGGGGATGTATGCAAGATCATAGATATAGTCAGTCACAAGAAAAGAAGGGAACTCATGGTGGTTTGTTTGGAGCATCTTTGAATGAAAATGCGCCTGGGTTATTCTCTAAGAAGTTAACTAACTTGTCCGTGCTATTTTTACAGTAAGTGTCTCCGAACGAGAGATGAAATTTATACCTCTCGCATTTGAAGAAAACGTGTCTTCAGGTGTGGGCCTCCGGTGTGCATGCAGGGCATTCGTTTGGTTCATGAGGGAAGAATTGGGACCTGTATTCGCCCATTGGGCCATGGTTAGATGCTGCTCTATTGAATCTTGCATATAAAATGATATTGTCCTTGCAAAGCTCTTGTAGCGCTTTGCCGTTTTGACCATTGATCGTAGGTAATACGTATTTCTTCTTGATTCGCAACCATAGCATGCTTTGACTTCTATTCATCTTGGCTAGTTCCTTGTTGTATTGTTCCAACAAGGTGCATCATCCACCTCCCATTGTTATCACAGAAAGGATACTGTTTTCCATGCCTTTTCGTGCTTCCTCATCTGCCACCTTGTTTCCTGTGATGCCTTCATGTCCGGGGCACCAGGCGAATGTCCATCATAAGAGAGGGTTGATATGATGCACTCGCCGTACATTTTCCGCTATATGAATGGATGCATTTTGGTATGCGTGTTTACCACAATTAGTCGCATTCTTAATAGCCTCTTTGTTATCGCAGATGATGATCACTTTGGTAAGTTTTTGCGCATCATTAAGAATGACTTGGGATGCTTCAGCTATAGCATCTAGCTCCAAGTGGTATGATGATCCTAAGGCCAAGGGGCCATTTCTTTTGAGATGTACATGTCCTTGATCATATGTGATGATACCCCATCTGGCCGAGGTACTGGACAAAGACCCATTGGCAAATATGACCATGGTGTTGCCATCCCAGAGCCAGGAGTCGATTTGTTTCTTTCTGGACAAGAGCCATTGTCCATATTTATTGCTATTTTTTGGAGGGCTGGTGGTGTCAAATCGGAAGATTGATCTATTAGCCATTTACCTGGGGTGGATTCCGGATGTCCCCTCATAGAAGTGACCATGAGGTCCCATGAGGTCCAACTGTCTTTCTTTAATTCTTGTTTCTTCCCCTGCATGCCACCCATAATGAAGGTGGCGTCAAAGAATATCCACCAGAGCACATGGCTGCTGCCGGCATTTGCTGTGTCCATATACAAGCTTGCCTGTGCTTTGTTAAGCTGGTACTTCAAGGGGGCCAGTCCCGATAGCAGGAAGAGGCTCGAGGTAGGCGTGGTGCGGAAGCACCCCATAACCCACTGAATTCCTTTGTGAAATATCATTTGTAACTTGTGCAGATTGTCGGCGCACCCAACTCCATTTTCTCGATACCATAGTTGTGTTCCATACAACAAGATAGGCATAATGGCCCCTTTGAAGACCTGCATGCACATTGACAGCTTTATACCCTTGACAGAATTCCCCAAAATGCCAAGGCTTCTAATAAAGGAGGAGGCTTTGTTAACATACGTAGTAGTATGAAAATTGAATGACAAAGTCTTATCAAAATAAATTCCCAAGTACCACCAATGCTCCTTAGGTTTGATCCTGAACATCTTGTTATATGCTTTGAGTGTGATGGATGGTAGAAGAGGGGTGGCTAAGAATGCCCTACCCTGTCTGTTGTTGTTGTAGGCGAGGAAATGAAAAAGTTCTGTCTTAGATGGCTTGATTGTTAAGCCTATGACACTTAGCACTCTGACTAGTTGTTGAAACATGAGGTTTAGAGTGGCACAGTTGGCATGAAGAGAAGGTGAGGAGATGACTAGAGTACAGTCGTCCATGTATATGATGACCATTTTATGACTTCCGACTAAGGCATAGCTGCAGAAGTGAAGGGCTGCTGCTAGGTAAATGGACGAGATTATAGGTGAAATACCATCTCCTTGTGGGGTGCCGTCATTGCACTGAAATTCTCCTGACTTAATACTGTTCCACAGAAAAGTGGTGTGTCTGTTTTCCATGAATGAGGAGAAGAATTTGATGTATCTAGAATTAAAGCCCATGTTAGTTAGAACTGTTTCAAGCACCAAATGCTTGAGGGAGGGAAAAAATTGTGCTATATCCACTGCAAGAGTGGAGGTATAGCAGCCGTTTTCACAAGCTCATCTAACCCATTTGGATAGGAAGACACCTGCGTGAGTGGTAGAATGCGCTTGAATGCCCCCGAATTGATGAGGGTGTAGGATATTGTGCACCACACATTCGAATTGGAGACAGCGTGCAATGAGTTTAGTCATGAGTTTGGCGAACGTATTTAAGAGTGCTATTGGCCAGTAGTTCTTGATAGTCGTATAATCATCCTTCTTCGGTTTGGGGATCATAACCGTAGTAGACTTCTTGAAGGGAGTGGGCCAGTACCCTATGTTCATGATGCTGTTGTAGAGATTAACTAGTTGAGGGAGTAGGCTTGGTACGCATTGCTTAAGGTCTGACCATGTGACCAAATCTGGCCCTGGTGCAGACGTGTTAGATGTGCCTTGAAGGGCATCCATGATTTCCTGTGCTGAGATAGGTGACCATTCACACTCGTCCTTAGCTGGCATGTCCTTGAGGGTATGGATGTCCAGCTGACAGCCTGCTCTCTTATGAAATTGTTCATCTGCGATTGTCCAGAAGTCCTCAACTTGTTGGACAGGTTGGTTGTCTTTTAGAACGTGGATGACCAGAGGCAGTTTTCTAGGTCCTGACCACCTCATAGCTGTCCATACATTGCCTGAACCTTCGTATTCGCATAGCTTCCTATTGTAGTAGCTCTGGCGTGTGCGTCTGATGATCTCCCTGTAATTGTTGATGTTGTTAAGTGTTTGTTTGGTTGCTAGAGTGTCTTTGGCTGCCTGACACTCATTGTTCCACCATAATGAGGGATAACTTGAAGGTGATGGGCAGGTGGAATGGTTGTTGAACACTTTCTTTATTCCTTCTTCTAGTTTGAGTGCGCATTCTTCAATATCTTCTTTTGTGCTAGGTTATTGAGAACAGAACCCGATGTTCCCTAGCTCTTCCACATATTCTTTGTAGTTGTCATTGTCCTCACCGTCACGCTTGATGAAGGGCTGTCGCGGTACGCCTATTCCTTCATCTATATCAATTTGAACATGGATCTCTTGATGGTTGCTGGTGGCCTTGTTGATCTGATAAGATGAATGGCTTACCCATAGGGCGTTGATGAAAAAGAGATCTATTACTGATCTAGAACCTCGCCCGTTGTCGAAGGTAGGAAGGTTCCACTGCGTGATAAGCTCCAAGCCAGC
>KI546333.1:6991-53785 GCA_000497225.1 Amanita jacksonii TRTC168611
CGCCGCCGCCAAAAGCTGGGTTAAGCGAAGGCACAACTGGCTGCGGCGAGTCTGTTCTACCTGTTTTTGCGCCATAGGGTCCAAAGATAGGTGCCCCCGGATATAATCCCCCCCCAGGGCTCTGAACAGGTGACACATATCCATGCGGACGTTGACTGTCGTCATTCTGTCCTTTCCCTTTGCCTCCGCTTCCAGATGTGGCGCCCAATGGAACGGGGTACCGGAATCCGGGTGGAGTGGGGGCTTCCTCGTAGATTCCAGGAGAGTTGTTGGCCGGGTCGGTTGTGACATTGGGTATAACTGCTGCTAGGTCCATGGGATGCATAGTTGGCGTTCCGAATATGGTAGGGTGGGGTACAACTCTCGGCAAGATAGGTAAAACGGGTGATCCATGTGGATCCGGAACTGAAGGATGTGGGAGACTTCTTGGTCGACTATTTGGGCTGAGATATCCATGATCTTCTGTTGCTGATGTTTCGCTCTCAAACGGAGGTGAATTAGGTTGGGACTAAATGAAATATCAGAGGCAAGCATGCTAATGAAGTCAAAATTGAACGCACAGGAGGCTCAATTTTAAACTCCCATGACATTGAACTCCGGTTGCTATGTGGGATATTGCTACTCCCAGCACCTGTAGGGGGAGCGAAGTTGAGAAGACGGTTATCTACTTGACTGGATGGAGTGTAGCCAAGATTATCGTCAGGAACCAGATCAACCTTGATGGTGGGAGGTTGTGTTTGCCGCTCAGGCATGAACCGTAACGGTGCATCACCAATGGAGTGTCCTACATTGGAGGGTGCTACTACACTTTGTGCCCCCCTGGCTCGATCACGCACTCTGCGTGCAGAACCGGACTGCGGCACTGGTGGATCACGGAAGTTGATCATCTCGGGCATCGAGGAATCAGGCGACATGGAACTTTCTAGTGCGTTACCCACTGGCATACTAGAAAGGGATGTTCTTTTCGGTTGGGCCGTTGTTGGCGATGATGCTCGGCCAAGTGGGGGGTCATTATACATTGGTGTAGACATAGAGTCTAAGTTACACAAGGGCAGTCAGCGTCGCTCAACCATATGACGATGATGATGACGATGGTCACCTTGTTGAGAATTGACGAATCCCTTCTGAATGGGTCTGTTTCCACCCACGAACGACTGTTCGGCGCGTTGATTTCCGTTCTCAGAACGATGAGATTGTCGGACGGTGCTGGGTCTGCCCCCCTCACTCGGCGCTTCAGGGACAGCTTCAAGGAGAGGCGCGGCGTTCATGCGACGGGATGTCGACTCGTCTGATCTTACCGAACTGACACTAGGAGCTTGTTGTAGAAACGCCGATGCCAGTTGTTCGGGACGCGCTGCAATCCGGGAATTGATATGATTTTCCCGAGCGGCCACTGAGCTGACTGATGACCGCCGAGCAGGTGGTTGGGCCTCGGATGGCGCTGAGGGAAGACTTCTGGACTCGTCCAACGAGTTGTGTCGAGTATGGTGACGGCGATGGCTGCTACGCCCAACTGTCACGCCAGGATATTAGCACCATCTATTCCGATGAAGGATACGAAACATTACCATCTGGCCCTTGGGTGATTGCGCGCCTCATTTCGGGGGCAGGTTCGGGCTCCAGTTGTCCCAAAGACGTCCTTGCGTGAGCCAGTTGAACCACAAGCCTTCCTTGCTCGAGGCCTTGCTCAAAGCCTACCCGTCTACCCTGCTCTCTAGCAAGCTGGACAGCGGACCTCTCTTTATACTCCCGCGCCTTGTCTCTAGCACGATGAAGAGCACGCTCTATCTCCTCCTTACCTTCCTCCAGAATTTGGACAGCTTCTTTTCCCCTCTGTCTAACATGGACCATCAACCCTTGACCAAGGTAGAATGTCAAACTACGTACATCTCACGCTGTGCATTCTCGAGCTTGATTTTATACTGCTCAGCGTCTTGCTTTGCCTTCACCGCCTCCTGCTGCACGTCTAGAATGACCTGTGTCATCTTCTGACGATATTTCTTCGCCTGCTCTAGGGCCTGCTTTTCTGCCTCGGCTTGTTCTTTGAACTTGAAAATAGATTTCTTGAGCCGCGCCTCGGACTTATCGACCTTACGTTCGGACTGTAGCACGAGTTCAACTAATTCATGCACGGGCATATGTTGTAGTTCTTTTGCGCGTTCGCGGCGGCTTGAGCTCGCGCTGCTCTTGCGCTCAAGATGAAAAGAACGATGGGTTTTGGGAATAGTAGAAGATAGCGATGTTCCGGTTGAGTCTGTGATAGGCTTGTCAATCTTTTGGGGCGCAACGGTGCTGAAGCGATGACGCGGACTATGAATTAGCGGAGAGAACATAAGAATAGGAATTCACCTTGGAAGAATAGTCAGGGTCACTGGGTCATCAAACATGATGAAAGAGAGCCAGGAGATGGGGTATAGGGATAAGGATGGTAGCCAGGGAGAGAAAAGAACATGATCATATTTGGATCAATCAGACATTGGTGCTTCCACTGTAATGGACCTGGTTTAAGGTTAGGGTCTATGCACCTCCCTGCACATCGATAGGGATGATTGGTAATATGTACAGCGATAACACGCTCATACGAATCATAGCCAATACTGTCCATGGCCAAGTGCCACATGGGAAATGCCGAGCCAATAAGAAAACAGAGTAAAAGCCTTCCTTCCGAGTTTTTGCAGACTTGTAGCTTGATCCATTTATCTGGTTGGAAGGGTTGGAAGGGGGCCATTATTACTTTCTCTCTATAGCGTGCTACGATCCGCTAGCACACTAGCTGGCGCCAGGCTAGCCTTATCCCTATTCTACTATTCCCTCCCTTCTCCCTCTGTCTCCGTAGAACTCTGTGCCGCGCCTACTCTGGCTGTCGGTATGTACGACCTCCACTTGTCACCACCTGCCTCGACGATGCCAACACAACCACAACAACCGCAGCACACATCACGCCCCTTCCCGCTCCGTGCCACTTCCCTTGCTGCTGTGCTCGACAACAGCAACGAGGCTCTCTCACCTTCCGGGAGCGAGACTCATTCTACTTATTATCATATTAATAATGGCACTTCCCCACATCGCACTTATCGCCACCGTCCTAGTTCATCCACCCCTCCCAGTCCTCCTTCCAGACCCATTTCTATTCCCGTTCACATTCTCACAGACGATGCTCCAAGTGCCTCTGTCCGTTCTGTAGCTCCTTCACCATCACCATTACATCGGTCAGGAACATCTGACTCACCTGTTTCTTTGCCCTCCTCCTCTCCCGCCCCCCCTGCATCCCCTGTTCCTCTCTCCCCCTCTCCCCCCCCTCACACCTCTGCATCAAAGCCTTCTTCCAAATCTAAATCTCCCCAAAATGTAAGTGTGGCTGCCACCTCCGGTCCTGCGGCTTCTCCCACCCAGCCACCTCCTGCTTCGACCGCTAAACCACGGTCTTCCCGACCGGCTAATAAGTCCAATGCTACCAATGGCGGCCGCTCACCGCGATCTTCCGCTTCCCCTCCTCCCCTCCTCCCTCCTCCTCCACCTTTGCAAACTGTCCGACTTGAGATTAAACTTGGAGGACCGGAGAAGTATGAGGTGGACATCGCTTCACTTTCCAAGCAGACGGGCCAGAGACCTCCAACGCCTATCAGAACGATCAAGTCCGACCAGGTCAGCAGCGGGGAGAGTGATACTGAGGGAAAAAAGAAGAAGCGAAGAAGAAAGGCGAGCATATAACTCACCCTCATTTTCCTCGAATTACTCATACCAGTATAGAAGAATACTGCGTCAGAGTATTATGATATTAGTGATCCCTTCATCGATGATTCCGAGCTTGCGATAGATGAACGGACGTGGTTTGCTCAGACGAAGCAGCAAGGATTCTATGTATCTAGCGGGGAAGTGGCGCTCCTAAAGGACAAGTTGGTCTTTTTCCTATCCTAAAAAGCCCTTTTATTTGATGATATCGTTTTTGCATACAGGTCGAAAAAACCAAGGTCTAAGAAGGCCCCCGCTGCCATTTCAACAAGTACCTCTAATAAAGTACCCCCGTCAAAAGCGAAGCAAGAAACCGCTACTGGTAGCACGCGCGACCATCCCATTGCGCTTACGGATGATGGAGGAGGAGCGACCAGCCAGGATGATGGTAGTGGTGGTGGTGGTGGTGGTGGTGGTGGCGCTGCTCGTACCAACGCGGGTGAGGACGAGGGAATAGGCCAGAAGAGAAAACGGTTCACTGTCGTTGTCGATCAGACTGGCAAGAGACGGAAGGTTGTGGATGTGGTAAGTACTGTGCACTATTTCCCGTTGGAAGGCGGTATTGACACAGCCTCTCAAGAATACCTTCCCACCTGAACTTCAGTCCGAAATCGATAATTTGAAGGCGTTGGTCGCCCAAGGTGTGTTTCCTTTCTTTATGATACAAACGAAGGAGTAATATGTAAGCATGGCAGAAAATTGGTCCCAGAAGGGAAAGTTTCCCCCTAGTGTCAAGCCTATACTTGCTAAACTTGCAATGCTGGCCATCAAACTAGGCGAATACGACGACAACTTCTTTAGCTTAATGCCTACCCTGTTTCCGTACAACAAATTCACAATGACCGTTAGTGCCCCTTTCTAGCTGGTGGTGTCTATTGACAAATGCATGCGCAGAAATTGATCAAGAGGACAGTGTTTCCAGATCACGTCAAGTATCTCATTGAGAGGCAAGAAGCACTTTTGAAAGAATTGGCAGAGCAAGCTAAAGTTGGCTTTGCCAAAGCGGAAGAGGAATGGGAAAAGAGCCTTCAGGCTTGGGGTATGTCTCGTACTTCACTGAAGGTCCTGCAGGCTTCATTAATTCTATCTAGATAAACGGCAAGAAAGAGCTCGGTTAGAAGCCGCCGCTGTCGCTGGTGGAGGAGGTCCAGACGTGGGAGAGTCTAATCACGCGTCTGCTGCACCAACCCGACACCCTACAGAAGAGATGGAAGTAGATGGGGAGACAAAGGAAAAGGAAGACGGTGGCACGCCGACGGCGCATGTCAATATTGCTGGCAAAGATTCTCACCCGCCCTCCAAGAAATACCGGTTGACAGAGTCGATGAAGGCGATTGTATGGCAGCTTGTGATGCTGAGCAACGAATGTTGCCGGCTTGAGAACGAGAAGAAGTATGGGCAGCATCATTTACATTCACAAAATGGTATTACTAATCCAAATTACAGCTCATTGGAAGGGTCCGTGATCCAAGTCAGTGAACAAGGGTCGAGAAAGGTGCTCTACCAGAAAATCGTGGCAGCCTTCCCAGAAGGTTGGATGTCATCTGGCCAAATATCGCGCGACGGTGAGTCTTGGCCGCAGCCGGATTCGACTAAAGCTGACTCTAATCTTGCTCCAGTGAGCTCAATGAAGAAGAAGTTCGAGAAAGAAGCCATGGAAAATGAAACATGATGTATGCTCATGCGGTTGTGATTCATAGTATATCTTATTATTAGTGTAACGAAAGTCAGACAAAATGATTAATAACAGCAAACATAAGAGTCTCCCTCAAGATGCTCGATACTTCCTTCTTACCTACTCTCTCGCAGCACGACATTGAACGCGCCATACAAGTCAGTACGATGCGCATACCATCTGGAATGATAAGGGGATCCTGATTTCGACTTCTTTACTCATCTCTCTTCCGAACTGCTCTGGACCCTCTAGCTCATCCAACAAGCCTATACACCTCAAGTTGGCACTACTGCTCCAGAGGACATCAAACATCTCCAGCATGAGCTTTTTGAGATGCAGAAACGACCCGAAGCGTGGGGGTTGATTCTTCCCCTGCTCGAGTATCACGATTCAAATGTCCAGTTTTTTGGAGCACATACCGCCCAGGTCAAGATTGCCCGCGATTGGTGAGTCTTTCATCGGCATGGGCGTAGATGCAAGTTATCGCATCCAAGACTAACAAAGGATCCCCTACACCCAGGGAATATTTTCCTCCCCAACATGCCGAGTCGTTGAAAAACGTCATGGTTCAACTCACTACACATGCCATTGCAATCAGACGGAGCAAGGTTATTCTACGAAAGCTGTTTGTTGCTGTATGTCCGTACCCCATGTATCCGAAAGTCAGCTGTTAATCCTCCAATCCAATGTTATCAGCTCACTTCCCTGGCGCTTAAACTCGTCCCAGGCAGGCCTACAAGGTGGCCAGATTGGGTCTTGGTTTGTATGACTTCCTTCTCAGGTACCGGCGCGCCGACGGAGCACATGCATGACTTTCTCGCCATCGTAGCGGAAGAAGTAAGTAGTGCTGACTTGTTAGGATCCAGTAAGTGAGTTGGAGGACATCTTAAAAATAAAATAAAATGGAAAAAACACCACCGCTAACGCAATTGGTATGTTATGCAGGATGCAGATGCAACAAACGCTTAATGACGCAATACCAATGGTTGTTCACGCCATCAGAAACAGCATTGACCAGCCCCGTGGATCCGTGTCGAACCAAGAAATACAGTCGGCGATCAAGTGTCTTCAGGCTTGGATGAATTTATTGCCAACAAAGTGAAGACGCTTGCTAACTCTTGTGTCGTGGGACTAATATCCTTGTATAGTGACCTTACCCCGATCATCCCGACTCTCATCTCGTTCCTAGACCCCACAGGAGAAGATGATACCATCTTCCTCGCCGCCTCCGAAGCGCTGCAAGAGATCCTGTCAAAATCAGCGCTGTCCAACGGCTCTGGGACAAAAACATTGACCGAGCCACTGCTTTTCTGGTTAGATGAAGTCGGGAGTCTGATCGTCCACCAGAGTGTCTCTGCGAACGATGTTACACCTATTTCTCATTCTCTGTGCCAATTGCTTTCTGCCCTTGGGGACCATTCAACATCTTACCTCGCCCTGAATATCACATCAAAAGCCCCCGTAGTCGCCCCTTTCGCCCAAACGGTAACGGGAAAGGCCCGGTGCCAACTCGTTCAAACCTTTCTCAAATTATTATTAGCCTACACAGGCTTTCCCGGATATTACGGCGTGGACGAAGAGGAGAGTGAGATGACCCTCGGGTTCTGGTACCTCTTCCAAGAAACCCTATGGAGCACGGACTTCTCACAGGAAGCAGACGAAGTGACGCCCGATAGTCATACCCCGGAGCAAGTGACTATGGCAAAGGCAGTCTACTTTGAGGTCATTAAAGTTCTCAGGAGAAAAGCAACGTTCCCGCCGCCTGGGAGTAACTGGACAAAAGGTCAGCTTGGGGATACAAATTCAAGGTGAATGTTTGCTCACTGAGCTGCAGACCAAGTGGAGAAATTTCAGGTGTAGGTTCATGTGGGGATCCCAGTCTACCTATGTTGAATTATCGTCAGGTACAGAAGAGACATTGGCGATACCCTCATAAATGCGTGAGTTTTTAGTTCAACATTTTCACCCGCCGATAACGAGGGATAGATATTATGTTTTACGCGACGATATGCTCGTATATTACATTGACGACCTGGTGAAGAATTTATCGTCAATACAAGACAAAAAGGAGTGGCAGGTACGACCTTTTAGTCCTCCGTGTGTTTGAACTGCTTCGAAATACATAGGGTGCCGAGGCAACTTTACATTGTATCATGTCTATTCAAGAAGCTATGGATATGGAGAAAACTCCTCATCTTTCTCGATTGTTTGGACCTGACATCCTTGGAAAACTGCCGACCTCGGGTCGGTCTCGCATCCGAAAAACAATGTTGAACGTCATTGGTGGGTACCATGATATCGAACCCCTGCTTTTCTATCCTCACAGTGCCCATGTGCCAGGTGCATATTCTTCTTGGTTCACCACACAGTCACCAACGTCCAAAAACTCCCAGACAAACCTCTTACTATCCGCCCTGACTTACATCATCGCTGCCTTGGAGGATCCCAATCTTTGTTTACACGCAGCAAATGCACTTAGAAACTTGTGTGATGCTAATCGCAAAGCACTTGCTCCTCATATAGGCTTATTTGGCGAGCTGCATGCGAGAATGGATAATGTACCTGTGAGCTTGCATCGACGTGTGTGAGAACAATTTTCAATGATGATCATTAATAGGATTCTGAAAAGTGCAAATTAGTACAGTCGATCACAAGCATTATCCAGGCACTGCCGCCTGAGGATGAGATAGCGCCTATTGAGGTACAATATATCATGCTTATCAATACACTTGACTATTAACTTTTCATCTTCAAGGCAATCATGCGGCCAATCATTCAGAAATTGGGAGCTACACTTGAATCATCCCAAGTAGTGCGTGCCTGGAGTAATATTAGAGTTGAAAGGATCTTGAGGGGTTATAGGTACCTGACCAAGCGCGACCACAAGCCATCCTTCAACTCGAGACCCTGTCTGGCGTTGCCAAGGGTCTCACAAGAGCCACAGAAGATGTTTTTGGCACGGAGGACGATCCAGCCATCCAAGAGGAATCGGCGAGGATTAAAAGGGCTCGCGATGACATCAGGATTGTGAAGGTTATAGAAGACATCTATGGCATCTTGAGGAACGTTGTAGAATTTTGGTCAGCCGACGTTGGTGTCAGCCATGTGAGTCGCAAGTACGACGAAGTATGTCAACTTAACGAGTGCCCATTGACTCTAGGCACTGGGTGATTTCTTTAAGAGCGTTACCTGCCTACCACAAGACATCACCTTAATTTCGTTGCCCCCTGGACCATTACTTGAACTTGTGTGCTTTGCGATCCAAAGAAACTTGACCGCAGCGTGGTTGTCGTTGGGGACGATTCTCATAGCCCAGCTTAATCCACCTCCGATATTTACAAGCACGACAAAGGTAGCACCACCTCCTGAAGCACACGCAGTCATGAATGCTGTATTACCAGTCTTGTTGCAATGCTCTCTCAATTTCATGGGGCAGCATGGGGCGATGACTGGAGTGAGAAATCTTTTCAATACATTGTAGACACGTTAATGCCACAGACACAGAATCCGGATATTGTGCAAGAATTCTTTTCATGTATGGACAGGGTAAGCATTACTTTGATTGGCTCTCTGCAGTTTGGATCAGTATATTTCTTAGGTAGCCCAAGATTTTGCGAGCGCCCTATATTCGCTGCCCCAAGGGGGCCTAGATGCATTGATGCAATGTGCTATACAGGCACTTTCATTGCAAGAACGATACTCTCTCGTCGCTGCCTGTAACTTCCTGGTAAGTTGACGCATGCAGTTTGTCCTTAAATTATAACTCACATTTTGGTAGACTTCGTTGATTCACCGATCCTCTTTAGATGAAGACCTGATCCGTTGCAAACGACAGCTGCTGCAAACGCATGGTCATGCAATCATGCGAGCAATTCTTGAGGGATTTGCTGGTGTAGCACCACGAAGTGCTATGCCTAACCTGATCGAGATGTTGGGGGCACTGCTGCACAAGTCGGGCCTCGAAGACAATAGCGGCCCTAGCGCCTGGATGACCGAAATTTTGTTTTCAGTTAAGTGTATTGTTTATTCCTGAGCTTGGTGTTGACAAATCTGGCCCATCTCGCTTAGAATGATTTCGTACAGAGCAAAGCAACGCCAGAAGTGAAAAATCAATTTGTCAAGTCTGTCCTAGGGTGAGTCTTTATGGCGCATACGAGTGTTTTGTATGACGCTTTTGTGATCAAGCTCTCGGTCTCTCAAAAGAATACGTGAAGCCTCGCAAGAGTTCGCACTGGTAGCACGGGGTTTGGAGGGGTCTAATTTCGGGATTGCCACAGTCACAATGTGATTTCGAGACTTGCGCAGATCTGGGTGGGGCAGTTTCCCACGAATTTATGGCGTGGTCATAGATGCCTGGGACTTGGACGTCTCGTGCAGTGACTACATAAACTGTCGTTGCTGTCTTGAGGTAGTAACAACGCTGTGCGAAATGACAGACCAACGAGACCTAACAAAACAAAGTAGACCAGCTGACCACCCAAGTATCCATTCTCTATTGTCGGAGAAAACAGAGTTGGCGATAGCGGGGCCAATGGCACGCATTATGCTGAGGGTTGTCTGTTGAGACCTTGAGGACGGAAAGATTAGAAGGTGACACAAACACCATTTGTTGCGCTCAGTAAAGCGGGGTTCGGTGATGCTTGCGAAGATCCGGAGTTGATGACGTGATAAACGTGACATACAACGCAGACGATCATTTGGGATCGTCGGCGACAACGAGCTGGAAATGTCGCGACATCGATCCAACACAACCACATTTTCCGCTTTTCACTGGCGCAAGCCTGGTTCGCTCGCAAGCCTCCCACCATCCGCCGACTCCACGCCTCAGGCGACACCGGACATCGCAGATCTCATTTCCTCTCTGTTGCCGCCCTTGGTGCCTTCCCTGTCGTATGCCAGATCTCTCGCGTCTCTCCTCCCCACTGCTTCTCCGCCCCCAAAACGATCCCTCCTCCTTCCGATCTGGGCATCCATGTGTGATCCGCACGGGCCCTCCGCCATCCAGGCTGCAGGTTTCGATCTTTTGGCCGCCTACTTTGAGAACGAACACAGAGATCACCTGACTACAGCCGACAGGCTCACCTGCTTCTCCCTCTTTACCGCTCTGGGAGACTGGGCTGTCGATACCTGGGAACCACGGCTGAAGGCGCTGCGTGGCATGACTGGCTATGGGACTGATCTGATCGGGATTGAGGAGCCTGTTCTGGAGCTCCTAAAGTCGTGGATCCATTCTGCCTTTGATGATCTTTTGGTTCTCGAAGCTCGTGCGATCACGGGCCAAGAGGAGCCTCCCCATGCTCGAACTGAGAGGGAGCGCTGTATCACCCTTTGTGCCGAGTTTATCTCCAAAATACTCGAAAGGCCGGACAACATTGCCAGAATATCAGACGACGCGTTCAATGCTATCATCGCCTTCTACGGTATATTGCTCGACAGGGCCATCCAGTTGCCGAGGACGAAGGGCTATGATCCTGCCAGCGAAGAGCCCGACGAGGTCCTCCCTCCGCTTCAGTCCCCCCACACATCAGCCCCCAGCGTTGGTGGCCCGGCTTCGACACCCAAGTTGGGCCATCAGAGTCATCGGCGTTCTGCATCCACCTCCACCTCCGCTTCCGGCGGCCCAAATACTACTGTGACTCTCCCGCTAGTCCACCTCAAGCACCCCCTTGAGATTGCTGCAACCCTGTATCTCAGCCACCTCTCAACCCAGATCAAACTCCTTACTCCCGCCCATTTACAAGATGTCATTCCCACCCTGTTTCGGGTCACTGCATTTTGTACTACGCCCTTGTCTAGGCTGTCCATTGTTTCTAGGCATCAGGTCTCATCCACGACCAGCTGGAAACGAGAAATGGAAGACAACATTACCAACTTTCTTTCACAACTTCTCTCCGGTCCTTATGCATCCCTCTCTAAACTTATCCTCAACGTTTGGTTAGGCCCTCCCGGCACCACACCACGTGTGCTGCACCCTCCCCCTCTGTTTCTCTCCCAATCGCCACCACGACCCTCCCTCCAATCTTCCCGCTCGCAATCTCCCCCGCCAACCTCCCCACCTACTCCTCATCCCCCTCCCCGACCTCTTCACCCCACTTCATCTACTCTCTTCACCATTCACACTTGCCTCGGCGCCCAACGTACCTTGCGTACCACTCTCCGACGCTCTCTTATTTCCCGCCTCGCAAGGGCATATCTATCTCGCGAAACCAGTGTGCCCCCCCGACCCGATCTTGACCCAGACGTCATGGAGCGTGGTGGTATCATCAATCCAGACCTCCAAGGTGGCTGGAAAGAACAGAGAGGCCATGAGTGGGATATCGTCCGAACCGGCAGGACCCTCAGGTGGGCAGTGAGGTCTTGGGTTGAGTGGGAGTTTGGTTCGGAACTAGACGGTGACGAGGACGAGGAGAACGAGAGGTTGAAGGATGCTACCGAGCGCATTCTGGAAGAAGTAGCTGGTGTTTTGAAAGATCTATTGCAAGAAGTCGATGAGAGAAGTGATGACCGCCATGGTGACCCTCCATGGGGTGCAGGTGCGAATAGGTGTTTGATGGAAGAAGATGAGAGTGTAGCCATTGGGGGAACCTTGTTCGAGCTTGTCGGTTGGATCAAGCAGTTAAAGTATGCTTACCTTTTTTTTTCTTTTCTTTTCTTTTTTTTTTTCTCGCCCGTCCATCTGACACCCGCCTCATTTTCCCAGAAATCCAGATGGAACACCCCATATCATACGCCTGCGTCCCCAGCCCGCTGCCCGTCCCCGTCCGTCCCACTCTGTGTCACAGTCTTTCTCCCGCACCAATAGCGCTTCCACGATCCCAATGCAATCCACTCCCGTCCTCTCCGCCTCAAACCCCCCACCTATCAGACCTGGGTCCCCATCCCTCATACGCACACTCACCACCCTTTTGTCCCGGTCTCATTTCACTACGCCCCTTCGACCTCTCTTGTCCTTGACCCTTACCTTTATCTCTGACCATCTTACGGACGCTGATCTCTCGCCGTTGCCTGATATCATGATGCGGACGTCCGAACTGACTCCAACGAGTCTCGATTGGTTGAAGAATTGGTCAGCTGTACTAGGCATCAACGCTATGCCCGAAGAGGAACGCGTCCATGCATCGACTACTGGAGAAGGTCAGGGACCCCATCCGACTTGGATTGAAAATGTGGTTTCGGAGCGAGAGTCTGGCCGTTGGTTGGAGCAACACCGTCCGAATGAGCCCCGGTTTGAAGTTGGAGGCGGTCTCATAGGTCTCGGTTGCCACCTTGGCAGGCGGAAAGCCAGGGAAGAGGTAATGCTGGTCCTGGACAGAGTTTATGACAGCATCAGGGATATGGGAACTTACAGGCGCGCCCTGGCTGACGTCGTTTGTGTCTTTGCCACCCAGGCCGTCTCGTGCGCTTTTGATGCAACTAGTCTAGGCGCCACCCCCAGCGGTACCACGACGGCGGCCGTGGCTATGTCTCCGGGCGAAACACGGGATGAGTTCGATGTCCTTTGGCGCCTGCTCGCTGATGAGGTCGTTCTGCGTACGGCGGAGGGTTGTCCGTTGAAGACGGTTGTCCCTTTTCTGGATCTTCTTTTCTTGATCGCTGCGGATGGGGGAGCGAGCAAGGCGCCACAGCCTGCTACAGTCTTGGTATCATTCTCATCGTCACCAGTTGGGCCTGCATCCCCGTCAGAAGTGATTATAGGAGCATCTACTACGGCTTCCCCGGCCATCTCGAGGATGCAGAGTGAATACGCTGGTACGGGCACTGGAACGCCCCCTTCAGTAACATCACCTATATCCCCTCTATCAGCAAAAGAGAATTCGACTGGAGGCAGCGGACTAATTTCATCATTGTTGTCTTTAGCTGCGGGTTAAGTTACTCTTTCTTTCCCAAAAAGTTCGAGTTTGGGTCTAACAGAACCGAGTGCAGGTACAACGAATGCTCCCGTAATACCTGCTGACGATCAACCTCATGCTTCCTCGCCAACTACCCAGGATCTTACCCTTCGCCCAATTACCATATCTCCACAGCCAACTATCCTCTCTTCAGATGCAATCTACGCAGCGAGATCGTTATGTGGAGTGTCAGGTCTTGTGTCCATTTTTGGGCATCTAGCATTTTCGCCATTTCTACTGGAACGCGACGTTATCCGTCTTGCTATACAAGTCTATGAGGTGTTGTTAAATATCGTAGGAGGTGAGTTACTCCCCCAGCATTCGTTATTCCCCTTCAACGGTAATAATACTAGCTGTATAGACGTCGCTGGGCGAAGCGTGACAGTTGAGGCACGCTTGACTGCATTGGCATTCATGATGCAACTAAGGGCCGATGCCGACCATCGTGTATTCTTCAACGAGAACTCCTTTGATGCTAACGGCAGTGTAGAGACACTGGCTGGTTTGATCGGCCGCCTCAGGGATAGCAATAGTAATAGCAACCCGCTGTCACTCTCTCACTCAAACAGCACCAGCGATAAAGGAAGCGATGGTCCAAGCAGAGCGCGTACGAAGGAGAGGTTGGGTCGGAAAGGTTCCAGAGGAAGAGGTCAGAGTACAACTGTAGGGCCTGGAGCGTCAAGTAGGAGCCGATCTAGGGTGCCCATTGGACTCCAGTCACAAGCGACATCGGCGGCAGCAGCGGGCTCGGTAAAAGCGAAAGAGCCGTTGTGGTATCATCCACAGACGTGGCCATTTTCTGTGGAACTCAATTCGCCTAGCGAAATGTTAAGGACGTACGATCCCGCAGAGCCCTCCCCCAATAAAACTCTTCTGCCCGTGACCAAGTATCTCGAGGTTCTGATTACCTTGCTGGAAAAAGAAAGGGACTGGGAATTGCTATCGTATGCATTGTGCCATCTCCCACTTCAACTCGCAAACAAGCATTTCTTTTGCGGGCAGCAAAGCAAGGCGATGTTGTCGCGGATGGTGAACATACTTTGTTCTGGCCTGCTAAATAAGACATTGGTGGCTGGCTGTTCAAGGCAACGGGACGCACAAGGCTTGGCTCACCACACCCTGGAAGTCTTGGTCAGCTACTGGCGTTGTTTGGACTTACAGCAAAGACACAAACTAGTGGAAGTCTTCCACGCAGGTTTAAACGAACATCCATCCACAGTCAGGTGCTGCCTCCATGCTCTCACGCTGGCAACAGTCGAATTGCCTGTTTCAACGACCAAGCATTTGCCCAAGATCCTAGAAAGCCTGTCACAGATCATGTCCAACCCGGATATGGCTGTCTACATACTGGCATATCTTTGCATCACAGTTTCCCTCCCGCCACTATATGCTAATTTTACGGAAGATGACTTCAAAACTGTATTTGGCGTGGCCCTACAATACCTCCAACATTATAGCCGACACAACGCGTCCCCGACTCTGTCCTGGGCACTATCTCAACACGTGAGGGTTTTGTCGTACTATGTCATCTACATATGGTTTTTGGCTGTGCGGTTGCCCGACCGGGTGCGATTTGTGAAGTTTATCACTCGGCAACTACTCATCGCAAACGAGGGAAATGAGACCATTGATGGCCCCACGGAGGTATGCTTCGACTGGCTGGCAAGATACACCTATGCTACTGCTGATCCGCGGCCGGCAAATTCCCTCCTTGCGGACATCGTGATGAATCCAACCAACGCACAGCCGTCAGAGTTAGCGATGAAGGAGAAGACCTGGGTCGTCGGCAACGCAGTCGTTACGATTCGTGCACTGGCGAGGCTTGGCTGGTTGGAAGTCTTGACGCGAAGGCCTAGTGGTTTCACAAAAATCCTATGCAGAGTAGAGAATGCGCCATTGGTGGGGCCAGGCGAGGTCGACTTGGATGAACTTTCTATACCAGCTGTGTTGCTTATGGAAAGAGACCCGCCACAAGTGTTAAGAGCTGGCCCAGAGGATTATGAAGGCCCTCTTCTCTCGACAGCGGAGGCCCAGGTGTGACCACATTTTCCCTAACACTGCACTAAACTATGCTAATAACCGAATAGACTGAACAATTGAGAGAAATATTTGATGCCTCACGCTCAGAAAGTCACAGGTCTCCTCGGCCTGACCCGGTCACCGGTTATGTCTGGAGAGGGTCCGCGCCCTCGCAGAGGCGAAAGGAGGTTGTTATCGATCCTTCGTATTTGGCCATCCAACTCTCCTCTTACCCCAACCCCCCCGCAGTACGCTCACTTAATGATCCGGCGGCGGTACCCAGGTTTGTCAATACCATTGACCTAATCCCGGTCATTGATACACACAAAGTGGGGGTCCTCTACGTTGCGCCAGGGCAGACCACTGAAGTTGAAATCCTACGCAATTCTCATGGCTCACCCACGTACACACGATTTCTCGAAGGACTAGGGCGACTGATCAACCTTCGTGGTCAATTGGACGTATACGCTGGAGGCTTGGACCCCGAGGAGGATGGGGAATACGCGTACGCTTGGTGGGACGACATTGGCCAGATATTATATCACACCGCAACAATGATGCCCACGAATGTCCATGATCCACAATCCAACAATAAAAAACGGCATATAGGCAATGACTATGTTCGGATAGTATGGAATGACTCTGGGACCCCTTACCGCTTTGACACACTTTCCACCCAATTCCAGTTCGTCAACATCGTGATCGAGCCCCATTCTATTGGTGCCGTTGCGACATACTCTAGCACGTCCTACGAAACTGAGTATTTCAAGGTCACAGTTCAGCGCGCGCCTGGCATGACGGAATTTGTGCCGATTGGCAGTTTCAAACTCATCTCCGGACAAAACCTTCCTTTGTTCGTCAGACAATTGAGCCTGTTGGCTGATTGGTTTGCCTCCATTTTCGCGCAGACTAACCAAGACACGACAAGAACGGAGGTGAAGACGAATTGGCAGAGGAGGCTGGAGACCATCGAAAGATTCAAGAAAAGCCAGGCCACACAAAGTAAAGCCACGCTGGAGATAGAGGGGATCATGAAGGAAGAAGGCTTCCGGGACTTTACGTTGACGTTCTAGGGCAATGCCGATACTGGATGGCCTACATATGTTGATTATCGCGAGATTATCACTGCACATCCCACCATGTACACTCAGCTGTCTGCACTTCCACTGCCTACGTCTGCTGAGTTCTCCTCACCATCTTGTCTCAGAATTTCTTTTACCGTCCACGATCATGTAAGGAATATTAAGAGGAACGTTGCTACGTCTATCGCTTTACCTACTCTCTCCTCAACTGGTCTTGAGGACGTCCCAAATGATGTTGTTGTATCTCTTACATCGCCTTCCCGGGTCCTTCGTGCCGTCCTTCGTGACACGAAAGCCAGTCATGGCCCTAGTCGTTTCGTAGAGATCTGGTCCAACGACCGTCTGGTAGCCTGTAAAGATGTAACAACGATACATCACCAATTCTACTCAGATGGCATGGCGAGTCTCTGCTTACAATTTGCCTTGTCTGACCAACCCCGTGTGAATAGAGTTTATATCCTCTACTGTGTTCTCTCCATCGGAAACCTCGCTCCTCTATATTGCGGAACAAAACATTCCCGAGCCCTGCCCCGATGATCCATTTGCCAAGTTCAGATACACCCCTTCCTTCGGAGAGGGCTTGCCAAACTCCAAGCGACCAGCAATATTCCTTTTTTCCTGGCCCACGGAACTAGATTCTACTAACCCCCAGAAAACTCCCCTGGTATATCGACTCTTGATACCAACACCTAACCGATCAGTTCACTTCGGCCAGGCCAGATTTCATTCTGATACCGAACTTTACGCTACGGGATACGAGTTCCTACCAGATGGTCGGTTGCTTGGTGTCAAGTATTGTACCAACAGACCATCCGCTATATGGCGCATACGCTTCACCCATCCTGGGCTGACTGCCACCGATGGTAACACCACCATAGAATGTGTTGCCGACAAGCTGACGGCTCCACAACTCTCGTGTCGCTCTCCGCGTGTCCTTACTTCACCCGAGGGCCCGGCGTTGGTTTACCTGTCCTGCAACTTGGGCGGCCCACACGCGTCCACAAACTCACTACATGTTATTCCTCTTAGCCAGACCAATTTCTTGCCTGTGGAGCCAACCATTCTAGTTCCTATTGTGGAAGACCCCGCGCCCGGCTCCTTCCCCGGCCTATACCCTCCTTTTTCTTTAGCTACGTCTTTTCTTATCCACCACGGAAGTTGGGATGCGCCGAGGGTTGTTACCAACTCGATTTGGGGGTCACGAAACACTATCGTGTTCATAGATACTCAGACCGGAGAGGTCAAAGATGTCACGCCCATGAACAGTTTCACCTGGAACTGGTCCCTTTTAACCACCGATGGCAAGAGCCGGGTTGTATGTGCCCGCAGCTCGCCGAGCGTGCCACACCAAGTAGTGCTTGGAACTGTCTCTTCTACCCAATCTGTGCAATGGGAAGTTATCCACAATCCTAAATTATCTCAAGAACTCGAAACTGCGTTATCGTCTTTAGCAACGGAAATCGTCCCTCTGCCCAACCGACACCCTGTTGAAACTATTGTCATTCGTTCCACTAATTTCCTCGACAAAAATGATCTGTCCCCGTGTGTTTTAATGCCCCATGGTGGGCCACATTCTACTAGTACGCTAGAGTTCATTCCGTCGATTGTAGCATTAGCTCTGGAAGGATGTACGCAGTCCGTTGCATTTCCCGCTTAGCATGTGCTGACCGTCTATGTCTTCTAGACACGCTCGCTCTACCAAATTACACTGGTTCGCCGGGTTTTGGTCACTCTTCGATCCTGCGGCTTATTGGGAAGTGCGGGTCTCTCGATGTAGAAGACTGCATTGAGTCTTTGCGACACCTTGTTCAGATGGGCTTTGCACAGTTTGGACCTGGTAAAGTTTTCGTTCACGGAGGAAGCCATGGCGGGTTCTTGGGTGCACATCGTAAGGTCCTCTTGCCTAAGGAATTAAAGCTTTCCTGACAGACGATAGTTATTGGTCAATATCCAGGTATCTTCACAGCGGCAGTACTTAGGAACCCCGTCGTCTCAGCTGGCGAAATTTCCACAAGCGATATTCCAGACTGGTACTATGCCGAGTTTGGCCTCCCATACCTTCTAACGCCGTCCGATAATAACGACAACCTCGCTGAGAGACTGAGCAGAAAAGATATTGATCCTACAATGAGACCCATTGTGTATGAGAAGTTATACAATGCTTCTCCCATTTCCGTAGTGGACAAGGTAAAAGCAGACGTACTCTTACTCATCGGAAAGGATGATGCGCGTGTTGCTCCGACCCAAGGGTTGTCCTACTATCATGCCCTCAAGACCTACCAATATACCCACGATGCCAACAATAACAAGGTTGAAATATTAATGTTCGATGGCGAGTCGCATCCGTTAGACGGAGTTGAGTGTGCAAGGGTAGGATGGGAAGCCGCTAAGGGTTGGTTTGCCGAAGCTACGCAATCAAAAGTATAATCTTGAATGTATTCGGATCGTGTAGATATTGTCAGCCAATACAATCGACAAGGTATTTCCAGGTACACTTAAGGTATTTACAGGACCAGAGGGAACGAACGTGGGCGGAAAGAGGCAACAAGTAATTACTGAAAAGGTGTTCTGAAGTTAGGCCCTGGATGTCGTGCATAAAACTTGCCAAGTGCACATAAAATCACAAGAAGTCCGCAGCTCAATAGCAACAGACAAGAAATTTCCCTGCTTAGTCTGCCTGATGACTATAAACAGACTAAGACGGCAACATTAGCAACCATTTACTGGTGTGGAATGCCTTAGGACATTTACCTTAATTTCAGTTTCGAATGCTTTGGCAATCTTGGATCTTTGAATCTTTTGCGCCGCTGTTACAAGGCCGCTTTCGGGTGTCCATTCGTCGGGCGTTAACACCACAGCTTGTAAAAGCTCCACCGGCTTAAAGCCATTTTTCTTGCCGACAGCGTTGCATTCTTTAAGCACTAGTTCCTGTACAGCAGAATCATGGCACAGGTCGGGAAGGCTTTTGTGTTGCAGGGAGTCCGATGCGTTCCCATTGGCTGCAGCTTGAAGGGCATGTCGGAGATGCACCTCGTGTGGGATAATGATAGCCATGGGTTGCTTGGCTTCTGCGCTTGCATAAACACAGATATTACCTACCAAATTGCAAGACTTGTAAATAGCTTCGAGCCGTTCTAAGGCAATATACTGTAATTTTATCACATGAGATCGAAAGCGCAATGAAGCAGGTTGTCGACTAACCTCTCCATGTTGCAATTTGACAAGGTTCTTAACTCTATCGATCAATGTCACGGTGCCATCCTTATTCCACTGGCCAACGTCACCCGTGCGGAACCAACCATCCTTGGTGAAGATAGTCTCATCATTGTTGAGGTCGGGACGCTTGTAGTATCCCTTAGTCACAGATGGACCACGGATACAAACTTCACCCTGCGGAGGATCGTTGGAAGATAGGTAGCCAGCCTCAGGTACATCGAGCAATTTGACTTCGGTGGAGGGAACAGGCAAGCCAACAGAGCCATATTGCATTAGCTCTGGGGGTAAGATAGCGCACATGCCACAAGATTCTGTCATTCCATAACCTACAAAGAAGAAATCAATCCTGTGCCGCGTTTACTAGTGTGTTAATTAATACCTTGCAACAACGTGACAATACTTATGCTCAAAAAATCTTGCGTTTCTTTGCTCAATGCAGCGCCACCACTCAGAGCTAAACGTAGTCGACCACCAGTGGCGGTCCTAACACTGGATAGGACAACGGTATCTGCTAGGAAGCTGAGAATTGGGATGCCGGCCCTTTTTACAGCGATAGCACCGTGGAACAAATTCTTTTTCAACGATCCACTGGAGTTGACCTTTCCTAGAATACCCTTCCGAATAGTCTCCCAGACAGCGGGTACCCCTACCATAATTGAAGGTCTGAAGGCCGTAATGTCGCCCTTGCAATTACGTACGCTGGCATCAGTCAGAGTTTTAACACGCCCATATCCACATGGGATGCCAGCGAAGAACATGATAAGTTCCACGATGTACTCGAGCACGTGGGCGAGAGGGAGGTAAGCAAGGAACGTATCGTCGGGAGTAAGGTGATGCCCAAGGAGATAATATACAGCACCGACGCTGGCAATGAGGTTGGCGTGTGTGATGGTGACGCCTTTAGGGGCGCCCATAGAGCCGGACGTATACATAATACATGCCAAGTTATCGGGCTTGGGGATGCGCGAAGAGAATATGTCATCTGACAATGCTTTGCCACGTTCGCGGAGTTCTTCAATCGAGAAAACTTGAATGGAATCACGAACCAACTTGAGGGATGAGAGAAGGTCCGAGGAGGGTTCGCCATCGTACACGATGAATCGAATAGAGGGTGTCTTGGGAAGAACTTTGAGTACTGTCGGTAGCAGCTCTGAATTGGTGAAAATGGCGGCACAATTAGGTTCATTCAAAGAATGCGTCAAACCATCTTCGCCGAGCGTGTCATATGCCGTTGCAATAGTTGTGGATATGGTTGCGCAGGCATGAGCGATAAGCTGCCAGTTAGGGCTAGCGTAAACGTGTCTCAAGCGGAGATTCGGTAGGGTAGTAAGAGAATACCCACCTCGTCTGTGCATACACATTGAATATGTCTTCAGTAGTGATTCCAATGTCAACAAGGGCGCGCGCAATGGAGTAGACGGAATCTTTGAGCTCAATGTAGTTTATGTACTTGTAGTCACTGAGCTCAAAATACTTCCATTTCTTGTTTTCGGTGATTTCCTTTCCATTCACAACCTTCTTGATTTGTTTCTCTTCTTCGTGGATGTTAACAATATCTCTCCAGCCAAGTGCATTTCGGGTACCATGGGTACGGGCAGCATAGGCTAAGATATCATAAACGGTGTCGATACCCTCGAAAGGTTGCGTGACGAGAGCGTCCTTTGTCAGTGCAATGCGACGAACAGGACCTTCTCCCGCGGCAGCAGGGGAAGAGACCTCGACAGAGCCGCCCTTGAACAGCTGCAGGTTGTTGGTATGGACCTTCATGACTGGTTGGGGCAAGGGTGGCGTTGGGGAGGAAGGCAGAGTATTAATGCAACGTCCCCAAAGTCTCACGTGCTTTGTTACGTACGTTAAGTCACATCACGAAGCCCAAATCGTATCTTGCGGTGAGCCAGCGCGTCACCCATAGAATGGCTCCTCACTCAGAAGCTTTCGATGTCATCCCGTACGAGGTCTGTCTTTCTCGCCAAATAACCTCCGCTACTCCTCATCTTCGCCAGGACATCAAAGGCAGCTGGAAGAAGCTTGGATCAGGTTCCTTCGGAAAGGTATACAAAGGTATATCCACTTTGTCCTGGATGATCCGCTTGCGTTTCATGCTGCCCGGCAAGGATCATACCTTGGGCTCGACGTTGCAATCAAGGAAGTCCTCCCTTCCACAGATTATGACGTAGCCAAATATTTCGAGCGTGAGTGGAGGCTCATGAAGGAATGCCGGCACCCAAACATTTGCCTGTTCATCGGTCTCAGCCGCGCACCTGCGCCAGACAACCGTATCTTCATCGTCTCCGAATATATCGATAACGGCAACGTCCGTACTTACATTCATGACAAAATCAGACCCTTTCCTTGGCGGCTTCGCATGTCGTTCGCCACCGACGTCACCCGTGCCCTGGCATACCTTCACGCTCGGAAGTGCATACATCGAGATTTGAAAGGGGAAAATCTTCTTGTTACGTCGAATGGGCGTATCAAGGTAACCGATTTTGGATTCGCACGCATAGCGGCGCGAAATGAAGAGGAATTGAAACGCCTCACCTATTGCGGCACTGACGCATACATGTCGCCCGAAATCCTGCTTGGGAACGAGTTTGACCTACCCACGGATATATTTTCTCTCGGGATCATCTTCTGTGAGATTGCATCTCGCCATCTTGCGGATGATACGCGCTTTAAGCGATATCCACCTCACTTTGACTTGGATCCCGAAGAGATACGGAAGTATGCAAGTCCTAGATGCCCACAAGGCTTCATCGACTTGTGTATAGACTGTGTTGCACTTGACCCCAAGAAGCGGCCCACGTCACGCCAGATACTGGAACGTCTAGCAGCGTTAGAGGCTGAAGTGCTCAGCCGCCCAGAGGAAAGAGAAGAGAAGACGCATCTTGGTAGCATCAAGTTTATGACGGGGGGAAGGCGCCCAGGTGCTGTCCCTCGAATACCCAGTTTTGGCATGGGCATAGGAAAAGATATCCGGGCTAGAAATGATTCCTGGTCTTCGGACGACAGTGATGATGAATTCGAGGAGGCCGTTGAGGCATTGTCCAAGGTCGCTATTAATGATAGCCTGAATGGGTTTTCAGAAGGTATATATTCACCCACCCCCCGGAACGTAACGTTTAACCTCACACCAGCCAAACAACCATTGTTGGAGTCTCATGCAGCAGCTGCCAGTTCAGGTTACAGTACATCCGTCGTCCGTGCTCATCCGGATCAAGTGCCTCCTCCAGTATCTTCCATTCTTACAATTAGGCCATCACCCGATCCTAACATGATACCCACGGCGGTGCTTCCGCCATCTCCGAACAGCGAAAATATCTCCCCTCCTCAATCTGCCGTTATTCATGATGTAAACCCTCATGACTATATGCCTGAGGCGGGTGGCGTTCTTGGAGCATCTTCTTTATTGTCCATCACCTCTCTTGATTCGTATCATACCGCCCCTCGCACTGGGTCATCTATCATCTCTGATGCTCTTGCAACAGAAGGTGGATCTACCATCCGCTCATTTTTTGTTCCCCCCCTAGTTCATAGATTTACACTTCTTAAGCCCGGGAAGCAGAAGAAGGATAGCACCTTGTCGCCTTGCCAAGGCGAGGCAAGCATTACCCCCACCGTCGTAGGCTGGAACCCCCTGGAGCTCTTTTTCTCCAGCGGACTCTTGATGGCTAAATGCGACTTATGCACAAAGAGACTGGGATGGAAACCTGTTCTTGAGTGTGATGATTGTGGCCTTAGGTTCGTTACTTTCCGATGTCATCTGCCTTCCCCTTTCAACCGGTCAATTTTTACAGGGCCCATGTTAAATGCGGCGAGAACGCTCCCCGTGATTGTGGTCTTCGGATAGCACGTGCAGGTGCACGCCATTCTGAGACCGTTCCGAGTGTCCCTTTAGATACCTTGTCTCCACTCTCGAAAGTTAAGCTGGAAGCTGCTGACGGCCACCAGGTTAAATCACTCCCGAAGAGATGGCAGTAGCTTTCATTGACGCGGACGACTCTGACCCCTTCACGCCTTTCCCTTTTGTTGTAATGATCCTTTCCGGTCTACGCCCTAGCGGCTAGTTCATAGAGACCCATTCGACCTCTTATACCGCATAGAGTCTACAATGTGATACTGTAGTTATTATGCAATAAACGTAGCTTATTGTAATGGGGAGCGCCTACACATTACTCGACTCTGGATCAAAATGATGGTCTTGGTGGAAGTATAAACATGGTCTACAAGTCTCAATCTATCTGATCTAAACGATGTTTAGGACCTGGCTCCCTTAAGCCTCCTCTCCGCGTGAGTAGGGCACCAGTGTTCGATGCAGGGGTTGGCGGCTTTGGTAACGGCCGGATTGGTAACGGCCTCCCTAACCTTGTCCGTTGAAGATCCGGGACGAGCTCGGCCGACTTGGGTACGGGGTCCATGACATGCGGCGGACGCACCGACGATCTTCCAAAACTAACACTCCTGCTGCGCCGTTTGCTTCTATCGCTTTTGATCGCATTGCTTGATGCGTCATCATTTCCCCCCTGTGCCGTACACTGGGCTACGCTTGCCTGAACCGGACTATATGGTTGTGGAATAGGAAGCGGTGGCGATTCATTTGTCCTTCTGTATTCAAACACCCTTCGTAGTCTCTGTGTAACGCTTCTAACGCTCGGTGTCGGCGACAATGAAGCGTTCGCCATCTCAGAGTGGAGAGATTGTGATGATGACAACTTCACTGTTGCAATGTTGTGATTCGAGTACACGGAAGCCCGCATGATTCTGCTCTTCAAAGGCGGTCGCCCCCCTGCGCTCAGGGGTACTGGTGGGATCTCAAGAGTCTGATTCCCGCCTGGTATCTTTATGCCCCGCTCTGCATCGTCCTCTTCGGGGAAATAAAAAGATGGGAAGTCCATATTCTCGAGAACCTCGTTGACTTGAACTGCCAAGTTGTTAATGATATTGACAAGGTGTAGGCGGATGGCTATAACGCTTACCGAAGTGCGCGTATCCATGGCCAAAGTTGAAGCGGCACCAGATACCAAGAATAATCGAGACAGTTACCAAGACGTATCCGGTAATAGTAATGGTCGTGAAGAATGGCCAAGACGTGAAGATGAATCGGTAAGCTAGTGAAAGAGTCTAGAAAATTTTCCAGGGGAAGGACAAATACGCCACTTACATCCATTCCAAAACATTACAGTAAAGATGGTCAGCAAGAGGACTGATATGAGGCAGAAAGTCAGAAAGCGCCATCGGGATTCTCGTCGTATGCAAAACCATCCCTGGCGAAGATAAGTCCAAATTCAAAGTATTAAACAACACGAGACGCACTAAAAACATCCATGGAATAATCAACTATGATAGAATATACGTTAGTGCGAGAAGAAATTACTACATTTTGAGGGATTACCAGCAAAGTGATGGCGCCGGCGGCCAAAGAACTTCTATTGTTTACCGCGAGGAAGCTAACATCGCTATTCGTTGCTTTGTTGATCCACATTGCAGTCGAAGCAATCACGAAGAACACAGTTAGGTGCAAACTAACTGAGAATAACAGAACGATCTACAGTTAAGACAAAATCCGAGGTGAGATGATTTTGCTAGACAGAAAATGGACCGACCTTGTGCACCCGCTCAATGATTGGCGTTACCCCTACAGCGCTAAAGATGCGAGTCGAAAATACCTAGGAGCTCAATTACCCACAATGATCACGTGCTTCACGCATGCTTGGTGCATACCTTATAGATCTTGTAGGACAAGAATAACATGAAGGCTAGAGCAATGCCGCTAACAACCACTACGGGGATCTGGCCTCGAGGATTTAGTGTAGATAAGGGTTTTCCCAAGAACAGAACTGACCGCATGATAAATTTTGACTTGCCACCAGTCCCCCAGTAGGTTATTATCAGCACAAGCGCTGGAGACAATCACGTCTTGATAGAAGTCCATCATATTATAGAACGCGCGAACTCGAAAACCAGCCCAACAAGTGATAAGAGCATGTCCTAGTATAGAGGCCCCAAGATGTGGTAAGGATTCACTGAGGATCTTGGTAGGAACGTATGACTATACATGAAAATCAAACAAAGTAAGTCCAACTCACCGCGACAGCGCCAAGCGAGAACAACCAGAATTGAAAAGCCAATGTCACGAGATCCTCACGGCTCGCATCGTTAAGCCTAAAAATGAATATAACATGAACTTCGCGGCACAGGGATAAAAAGGAATAAGAGCTTACGTGCCCTCGAGCCAGACAAGGGCCTCAGAGCAATTCGTATCTGCGACGCCGGAGCTTGTCGGAGGTTGGGTTTGAAATTGCATTGGTGCTTGGGCAAAGTTGTACCTCCGTCGAAGAGATATCATCATGCTCGTCGTTGGACGGTGGCTTCGTCTGCTGTATTCTCGAGAGCGAGTTTGCCTGCTCGCGTTATTCGTACTCGTTTCCGCCTCCTGAATATGACGTCTCCATGTAAGAATGAACCCCCCCGCTGTTTCGCCGCTAACCGTAGTTGGCACTATAGGAAAACATTGTGCAGCATTCATTCCAGGTATGCGATCACAGTACTGCAAGACACCATTGGCATTGACGGCAAAGCCTTGGGATACGTTGGTTGCGGTCGCTATCCCAGAGAGTTTCTTAACAGCGGCGGTGTTGTCAGCAAGAAGAGCCAGTTGCAATGCGACCATTACGATGCAGGTCAGAAAAATAAGAAAGAAATAGATCAAAGTGTATGGCGTGAGATTAATCCTCGCAAACTAAAGCCAATATTTTTACTTAGTAGGGGAAAGATCGGTACAAGGCTGGATCGTCTCACCAACACTTTCACTTTGTTAGACCTTGATACTGACCTCCTAAAAGGAGCGAGGCTCAGTATATCTGCAAAGCGCCAGCTAACCGAAACCATTGGTACGCTATCGACCAGCGAAAGCGGTCTGGAGGAGTGAAGGAGGCGTAGAGTGGGACCAGCCCAATCAGTGTCAATTCTGAGTCGCTACAGTGACGCGAAGGGCAGACTGGTCACACGAGGCAGTGTGGCGTTACTCATTACGGTTTTACAAGGCACTGCAGTATGGATACATCCTAATCAGGCTCTTCCAGTCCTAGCCCATAGAGCCTGTTAGCATTCCTGAACAATGCTGCTTTGACAATTTCAATTGCTTGTATTTCCGTCAGCTCTCCATGGTGTACAACTTCCTTAAGAACCTGTTTGCTTTCAGCGTGAACAAATTATCCAAATGAAATGAATCGCCCACTTCATATAGGGCATTCCGAGCCTGTATGGTTCCAAGATAGTAAGACTCTGGCCAATAATGTCCGTCAGCTGTATTGACGTCAGCTATCACGTTAGATATGAACAAAACAGGAATAGCACGTGCTGGAGAACAACACTTTGTTCGTAGGACTGAGTTCCAGGACCTGGCAAAGAACCTCTTTTTGTCCACGCCCTGATACAAATGGGAAAACTGCCCCGAAATCCAGGTACACATTTTGATACACCGAGGTGAGGTATCCTGCTTCGCGCGTGAATGGATACGAGGCATGGAGCAGCACAAATTTGACTGTCGGGTATGCATTGATCAGGGGCTGCAAAAGTGCCGGAGAAGCGAGGACTAGAGTGAGGTCATTGTCACCTAGGCCAGTGTGAAATTGAACTAAGGATGATTAACGATTGGTGAGGCTGAGGGAAGAGAGGATGACTTGGGCTTACTGGGTTTTCCGGACCGCCGACATATGTCAAGCGCAACCCTCAGCACATGGTCGTTAAGGGGTTTATCCTCGAGCCGCACCTCATGTGTTTTACAGTACGCTGAAAATGTATTATGCAAGGCTTGTTCCAAAGCCTCGTGAGAGTCCTCCAAAGAGACTTGGAGACCAGTGCGGTAGCATATGATAGACTTGAATCCAACAACCATAACCGATTTGGTGAGTTCTGTCAAGTGGTCTGCAAGGCGATGTGTAAAATGCTGGAACAATTCATGCACATCGCTTTGAGCCAGTTGTTTTGCGTCGGAATATGGCTGGAAGAGTTCACGGAGGAGACACTTTGATCATGAAAGTGTCATTTCCACTGTATTCCATTGCAATGAGAGTCTCCTACCTCAGCCTCGGTTTCTATCCTCACGATTCTTCTCGAATTGTGTGGGATAAATTGGTCATGCCATGCCAACTCCTCTACCTTGTCCTTCGAACCTAAACCATCATCCAATAATATGCAGTGGATTCCTGTTGGCTCGAAGCACCGATTGCACAAGTCGAGATAACCGATCGTCGCTCGATTCGCCTTCACATCCTCCCAGGTGGCATCTTTTGGCAACCCTAACAATTGAACCAGCTGACCAGTCGCACGGAGGCAGGCAACGGTTTTTGGGGCATTCTGCACCAAGGCATCGCCTTCAGCTTCTGAGACGACACCCTCAAAGGGAAAAGAATGCCTATATGCACATTTGAGCAGCGGATGAGCGTGGTTGTCGATGGCTGGATATAAGAGGGCAGTCTGCAAAAGATCGGTGCTATGGAACATGGACGCTTCTGAGTTACAGGTTCAGCTCCGAGCAATGTGGAGCAAGATTCGACAGTGCTAGTGATCCTCGAGCTACCCACCTGGCGCACCCCGCGCTGTTTTCGCTGACGGGTAAGCTCCAACCATATCAGAACGGACTTGTGAACATTTACTGCTCTTGTGGGACGCGTTCGGATCAGCCACTCTTCACTGCTGCAGATATAAAGGCGCCAGCCAACCCATTCCACCCAACGCCAGATTCTTTGCTGCCTCCACTCTGAACACCATGGTCAAATATCTATCTGTCTTCTTTGCCATTGCCTCTGTTGCTGTCTCTGTGTTTGCTTTTCCCATCGAGCAACGCGACATTTCCAGCGTGAAAGCCGACCTGCAAGAAGTTGCTCAGGCGGTCAGCACACTCGATACTGCAGTAACCAAGATCGGCAGCAAACTCGACATGCAGTACGCTCTGGTGAGAGGCATACTTATTTGCTACGTTCTAGATCACATCAGACTACGGCTATGTAGCTCATCAACGCAGATGTCCAGGCCGTCCAGAGTGCCATAGCCAAGAGCACCAGAGACGTCAAGGTAAGGCAAACACTACCCTCAGTGATGAGCCTCAGCGGCTAACCTGGAACTCCCCAGGAAATTCCTAGTGTATCAGAGGGTGACGCAAAGGCGATTCTGGCTCAGATCGAGAAATTCGTGCCGACCATCCTGCACCTCCTGAGCGGCGTCGACGCGAAGAAGAGCACCTTTGCCGCCCTAGCCATCAATGTTGTCCCCCTCATTAAGCATCAACTTGAAATGCTTCACGATGGCGCCTCCCAACTCGGTGATAGCATGATTAATATTGCTCCCGTTTGTATCACTTTTTGTCATCTCCGTTCATTGTTATTGACTGTTCTGCTTCAGAACGATGTGAAAGTTGAAGCAATGAATACTAAAAGGGTTGTCGACGACGCTTTCGTCAGAGTTATTGCTCACTACACTTGATTGGTACGAGAGGGCAAACATTCTGGGCATGTTTACACCCAACCCTCCTTTTCTTGATTCTTGACGCTAGCTACAATTAGTCTCGTTGAAAATCCAATTTTCGTCCGCTACGTCTCCAGACCGGCATTGTAAAAAATAGCATCCGGAGTTAGGCAACCCGGTGTATGAGTTTTGACTAGACCGCTAAGGAATTAGTGATGGCCTCTGAGAGTGGATGTCGAGCAGTGGTATCCATTTCAACGTTATTGATAATGATTGTCTGAAGCATGCCTACCAACTTTAAGTTCTCTGAATGTCCATAAGGCATGTCACGATTCACATTGCTATATATCGCGAACAAGTACAAATTTAGGGGCATTGTGTCCCCAACTTGTGATCACTAGTTGCCAAACTCTTTTAAGTCATCAAGGTCTGCAAGCGGGTGTTTTGAGAAAAATACGAGCAGGAAAGCTGTAGCAATAATCGACGTACCTCAGCAACTGTCGAACGATTCTGTGCAAGGTGGGCTTCGTATTGTTCAGGAGTGAGCGCTTTCTGAGAAAATGCATGTAACTGGGCAATCTCGCTTCTCAGCATTTCATTCACTAGAAAGATAGGGCAGACTGAGAACGCAAATTCCGCAGGAGCCGCGCACGACTTACCCATGCGATGTCGAGCCAGCGTAGTTTTACCCCGGAATGCCTACCGTGTTGGGGTGAATTTCAAGTTACAAGGCTAATGCCATTATAAAACTGAAACTGTATGTATACCTCGCTGACAACGAGAACAGAGTAGCTCTCGCCACACCCACTAGACTGGTCTTCAATTTCCAGATGAGATACATGAATCGCTTTATGAATGGCAGCCTCCAGATCTGAGGGACTGATGGGCATTCTGATCACGACGAATTCGGCCCTCTGGGTCCAAAAATGGCAGGTAAGATTCAGCTAACAGAATGATTCCAATACAGGATATGAACTAATCGCGCTATAATACTCGTGTACGATGGTATAATATACAATGATAACGTGGCCTTGGAAATGTCTTAGGCAGGAGTTCTGTTCAGCTGCTCTCCTCATCCGAATAAGGCGAAACCTGAATGGCGCGATAGAAAGGGCGACACCGAGAATGGCTTGAACGACTGGATGCGGAAGACTCCGTACCATCAACGGCCGTGCTATTGGAACCATCGTCCGATCCAGGTGGGGGCAGGACAAGCACAAGCCTGAAAGCATCCTTGCCGTTGAGGTAAAATCGGTATAATCTTTTCTCCTTGATAAACCCCAGTGACTCATAGAGAGACAGAGCAGGATGATTATCATATTCGGTCTCCAACACAATCTGCACCAGTGATTAGGAGCGGATGGTAGAATAGAATAGAGCGATTCAACAAACCTCGTCAGCGCCGTCCTGCTTCATTGTCTCAATCGCGTTGCGAACAAGCGTGCTAGCTAAAACAAGAAGAGGGAGGAAGAGTTCGTACCAATGAGTTATCCGTTATGATCTGAGATTCCAGGGTAAGGTGGGCAGGGAGAAGAGTGAAAATACTAACCTATTCCACGATTTCTCCATTCCTTGCGCACGCTGAGCATGGCAATGTAACCTCGGTTGGCGATATCCTTATGCATGCTTTGCTTGCAGACTATAACGCCGACGGGCTCGGGGATGTGCGGGTCAGTAGAGTATGCCTTGGTTGGGCGTAATCAGCCGCGCACATCGTGAGGTTAAGTACTTACAAGATACGACAGATGGGGCCTGGGATTCAAGTCAAC
The DNA here is from genome assembly GCA_000497225.1 of Amanita jacksonii TRTC168611. Taxonomy (NCBI): domain Eukaryota; kingdom Fungi; phylum Basidiomycota; class Agaricomycetes; order Agaricales; family Amanitaceae; genus Amanita; species Amanita jacksonii. The sequence continues at coordinate 37,839 of KI546333.1, forward strand.
TATTGTGAAGCGAACAAAGGAAGGTAACATACCATTGATGAAGGAAGTAACGGAATGTATATATTACATACGGCTCGCTAAGCTCGCTTTGTACGAGCGCCATAATATGTGGGAGGTCAGACTCTCCTCCGTAACGTCGGTAGGTTATCTCGGACATCGGGCAACTGGCGTGGGGAAGGTAGCAGTGTTGGTAGTATGCGTCACAGGCGCTGGGTAAATTGTGACCCCACTATTCACAAAATAATTCACTGCCTATCATCGTTGTCCCGAATCATAGATCTGAATTGTATTTGTGAGGCCGAAAATGCGCGGCCTTTCGCGGTAAATACACTGACAGGTAGTACCAGGAGCGCAGCTATCTATTGTTTGATATGCTAAAATTTCATTGATAGAGCTGTAAGATCCTCGGCTCTCCCCTCTAGGCATGTTATACAGGTGTCACAGATGTTGGGAATGGGAAAACGGGGTTAAGGAAACACGGTAGGGCCATGGCAATAGATGGTCGAGAAGATGGACGACGGAGATAACTGATCAAGTCCCGGTAGGTCGAAATTTCGGTAGGTGAGACTGCTAAAATCGGAGATCGGAAAGTCTTGGGAAGATGTGACAATAATGGCGAGGAATCTTGTGGAACGCATTCGAGTGTCTGGAGTGACGGGAAGCAAAGAGGACCAGATGGGATAGGAGCTTCTTGTTGTGCGAGTGGGCACGGAAGAATGGACGTAACGTTGTCTGGCGGAAGCGTAAAAAAACGTGATGCCGTGAACTTGATGCAGATGGCTTGTAATTGCAGGGAGGTGAGTAGAGCGTTGATGAAACCGATGGAAGTGATGACGAAGAACAGAAGGGGAGAGTCCGTTGTGAACCAGCTTCCTTGACTTTACTAGAAAGAAAGAAGATTGATGCGAGATTGCGAAGCAACATTGTACGAAATGCGAAGGCCGAAGTTTCCTCGAATGATAGTCTGAAGATTCAACGGTAATGGAAATAAGATGCGTCTAAGAGGAGTCCAGCTTTTGGTAAGCCCGCCTATCACGGGGGTTTGACAGAATGAGAAATGGATGTAGGGTTGGGAGGTTGACACAAAAACGGTCCAACCGTGGTCCCGGGCATCTTCCATATGAAGATCTGGGTCTAACATCACGGAACCCATAAAAATCATTCATGCTCAGTATGCTCTCATTGGAGAGTCAAAAGCCACTGCATCTCGGGGACTTCCGGAAGATCCCGACTTTATGGGGCCAGGGTTCGGCGAGATGGAACCGCGCTGGCTGTTCTCGTCAGGAACTGCCATCGGAGGGTGCAGGTACGTTGAGAACAGTGTTTCAGCCACGTCGTCAGGCAGCACCATAGGAGGATGTAAGTAGTCCATGGGACTGTCATCGGTCGGCGGTAACATGGGAGGGTGAAACAACGCTGGCGAGCGATCAACGTGTAGGATCATAGGCCAGAACGAATTGTTGCCAGATCCCCTCATAGCAGCATCCTTAGAGCTTGCGGCGTTCGATGGGTTTGGTTGTCCATCAGGAGATGAATTATTGCTACTGCACGAGTAGTTGGCGAAAGGAAACTCTACGGAAGACCTAGTGGAGTTTGAAGTCACCGAGGAAGCTGTTGAGAAGTTATCGAAGGAACTGTAGGATGCGGCGCTGGAGGGAGGTTCGGAATCGGTGCTCATCCTTCTTCGTTTGGGAGACCTCGGGCTCATCGTCAAGTCAATGTCGGACGAGTTTCCGCTGCTGCTGTTATCTCCTATATTGAAGGGCAGGGGCTCAGAGGGAAGACTGTAATGCTGGAGGAGATAATCGGGATGATATGGCCCAGGGAATTGGAAAGGATATGGAGAGGAGTAAAGATTGGACTGGTTGTCTTCTGGCCCGAGTGCACCAAGGAGTTCGGACTGTGCTGAACGGTACTCTATGTCCTCGTTGTAGTCATAAGAAATTTGGGTGGTGGAGTCGGGCGCAAGAGTTGGCGAAGGATCGTGGACCGGGGAGGGTCGGCGACTAACACCAGGACTGGCGGACGGTGTCTCCGACGGGTTGCCTCCGCGCCGCGCATCATGCCTGGAACGCTTTCGGATTACGTCTGACTTCATGGAGATAGGCCTGGCTGAACCATGCAATTTGTAGTATAACCCGCAGCTGTGATAAAGGTCATTCACTAGGGAGAGAATAGAGTTGGATTGGACTAACGCATTGCAAACGGTCTTCCCTTCATCGTCTTTTCTCCACAGAGGAGTAGCGGTAGTATGACAATTGTAGCATTGAGCTTAAATATGTGTTGGCTGGATATGTCCATGTACATGAGTAAGGAGACCCACCCATAACATCAACAGGCTCTTGCCGGGGCGCGACTTGTACACGTCCCTCCCCGTGAGAATTGCGCATACTCTTCGGCCTAGGACGCTTGTGCTATCATCGTGGACTTGAGAGATAAACGTTGCAACGGATAGGGAAAACGCACAAGTTTGCAATACAGGCCGCAGGCATTACAATTGAGCTCATCGTTCAAGCCTCTCCTCCACAGCGGCGTATGGGTCGCACCACAGTTAGTACACTCCGCCTTGACACCTCCAGGACCCGAATTGCTAGTGTTGGAGGTTCGAGAAGGTGCGTTGGTAGCCGTAGCACCAGGCCCAGAAGAACGAGCCGCGCTTTGGGTCTTCACAGTGAGTGTAGGGCGAGGGGACGCTGAGGAAGCTGAATTGGGCTGGGAGCCACTTGCGAGAGAGTTAACCTTGGATGGAGCCACGGTCTCAGGTATGTGCTCCCTGGGGGTCTGAGAGGAGTCATGGATGGTGCTGAATGGTTCGCTGTCATCCTTGTTTCGGACAGAAAGTGAGCTCAACGGTTTGATAGAAATGCGCGCGGCGACTCCGTCAGGGTTACGCTCTGCGACCAATCTCGCAGCAGCGGAAGCTCGCCGACGAGTCTTGCGCGGTTCCGGAGTTGGGGCTGAGGGGGCACTGTTAAGGGGCTGCATCACCACATCCTCTTGACGTTGTTGTACTGAAGCGCAAGGTACGCCATAGGGAGTATGGGGAATGGTCATGGGGTTGGAGGGATTAGGGAAAAGGGGAAAATTGTTTCCATCTTCGACGTTCTTGAGAATCTCGTCGAGAGGCAACTCGATAGTGGGTCGAATAATGCTGAAGCCATCGTTAGAGAGACTGGAGGGGTTGAGCCCTTCCCCGTAGTTCATGCTATTCGTTACAGTTGGTGTTGCGTATAACAACGCGGATGGGCCAAAATCATTGGAGAAGAGGGATGGGAATCGAAGAGACTGAGAAACTTGGCTCGGCGAAGAATTGAGAGGTTGAGGATTAACCGCTGCTCAAAACTTTGTCAATGGGGTATCGGGCTTGGCAGAACGCAATCAAGTCCTTACAGTTTGCGTCGTTCGTGATAACGACAGGGGCATCGTCAGACTGAGGTGAACTGCTAGCAGAAGCTCGCGTCGAGACAGAGCGGGTTCGTTTGGTAAATTCAGCGGACGGCCGGAAATTTGGTTTCTTTACCGGGTGGTCCGTAGCCGGGCTAGGTTGATCAACGCTGAACGTAAATTGCATGCGCTTGATGGTGCCAGGCTTCGCGTTCTGACTGGCTTCGCGACTGCGCTCCTTCTCCACAGCCCGCTGGCGGATGAATTCAGCAGAGTGATTGTTTTTGTAATCGGGAGCTTCCAGTTCTTCAATGCTCCTGCGAGCGGTTAACAGGGAATGGTGTCAGCGGGAAAATCGGCTACTGACCGTCCTTTCTCCTTATCGAGCTTGTCACCCATGCATCGCGAAAGCTTTTTGAAATCACGCTTAGACTTGGCATTATCGGTGTCGACCATGAGATTCTGAAGATGCCATAGCCTCCAACTTAGGTTCTCAAGGCGCTGACCTTGTTCAAGGTAGCTGGCCACCCTGGTGCAGACCTGAATGACAGAGGGTTGGACAGGGGTAGAGATAAGAGATAGGATGAGGATGGAACCTTCCAAGTTTTAGTTAGAGATTCAGAGTCGTTCAAGTTACTGAAGGCTACAAAGGACTTATTTCCCTAGAGAGAGAGGAAGAAGATATGGTTACGAAAGCGAAAGCGAATAAAGGAGACAAGTAACCGACTTTGAACTTGAGATTGAGAATACTGGGCATTGAAGGGAGTATGAGGAAGGAAAGAGGAGCAGGGATCAAGCGAAGGAGAGAAAGCTGGTTATAGGGTGTAGCATAAAAAACAACTGCCGAGAAAAAAAAAAAAGGAAAAATAGAAAATACATTTGGGCTCGATGGAGGTGCATATGACTCGAGCCGGTTGCCGACACGTGTATTGCCTTCCACGGACATTAACTCTTCTGTAAACCCTCAGCCCATCTCATGTGACTTATCGATCACCTTCCTTTTTCTTCCTTCTCCCCCTCATCGATTAGCTTGACTCTCTTTCCAGGCAACTCCCCTTCTGCACAGCTTTCTTCCTGTCCAGCTTGACCCCTTTCCCCGTCCCATCTCTCCCACTCTCTTGTTTCTCATATCCTTTGTATTTCGCTTGTACATCACCCTGTCGTTATATTTAGGTCCCAATGACATATGTATTCGACTTCTCCATAGCTCCGATCCTAAAATACACGCGAGCTCGACCGGAGCAGAGTGCAATGTCCGGCTTTGCCAGCTTTCTCTTCAGCGACGGTTCTCCTTCGAAGTACTAGTGACTTCTGGTTCTTGCTGGGAATACCAACAGTATCCAACCGTACGTATGTCATTCGGTCTAGAGTTCGTAGCAACGGCGGTCTCGTAAAATACGCCGATACTATATACCAGTATTTAAGTCCTAGCGGCTCGCAGCGAAACCCCACTTTGGTCCATCAGAAGGAAGCTCCAATAGACAGGCGACATGAACAGATGAGGGGTATAACAGATGTTGCCAACTTGTCATCCGGTACATCAATTATACGATATGAATGTGGGATACTAACTTGTGGTCATTGGAATCCCAAACAACCTAATGGGTCATCTTTTATCATCACGCAAAACTGTTTCATCCTTCCATGTACAACCAACGCACGAGGTAGCACTCGTCTTCGACCACCTAAAGGGAGGATAGCCTGTCATGTGTTCACACAGGACTTCCTATTGGATTGCTACGGTCTGTTCATCAATCGGCGCACGCCAGGGAAGCCACAGGTTCTCCATGTTCCTTATCAGAATAATGTGTTCGTTTCCGATAGGACGCATTCCAGGCGTGCCATCTCGACGAATAGTGAAAGGCACCGTGTGGCTTCTACTGTATTTATCCAGATTCAAGGATCGCATCATTCTGTCATAAGAAATCAATTAATCACTCGGCAGTCTGATCTATATACATAATAACAATGGTGGAGATTTAGCACCTTGGGGGTTGCATACCTTAATCTTGTTATCTGTCTGGTTGGGCCCGTAATTATGCTCGGCCCTTGTGTTCTGTACAGTATATTCTAGTGCCTTTTGTTTTCCTTCCCACAAGTAAATCCAGTCCGTTGTCGCAATGAGACTTGGCACCCTTATATTACACTTACACTTTGGCTTCATTCCATACGATACATCGAAGGTAAGAAGCTTCCAAAGTTTTGCACTGGGTGCTGGACAGACTACGTATCAATCAGTGTTTTGCACTGAGCTAATTTCGGCAAGTACTTGGTCCCTGTCAGTTTCCAAGGGTCGCTTACCTTGTTCATAATATAATAATGGTGTCAACCCCAGATATCATGTCAACCCTTTGAATTGATATGAAAGTTTAACGATTAAAGCTTCTGGGCAGACCACCGTTAGTCGAGCACATTATTGCGGTCTCCTATCCTTCATGTCGATTAGGCTGACAAGGGCACATATTGCACAAGTGGACACAAGAGATTAGACTACCTATATTGGGATATACTCTTGCCCGCATTTATGACGCGCGCCATTATGCATTATAAGTTATTTTCAAAATCACATCTCATCGCCTATAATTCATCATGGCTACGCAGGATATCATCGTCGTCGTCGCCAGAGGAGTGGGGTGCATCTGAGGAGTACAATTTGCTTGTGATAGGATTGACGACGCTTTGGACCTCTACGAGCGAATCATTAAAAGCCGTTTCTGAAACGGTCCGACGAGATTTCTTACCAGCCAATTTTTCTTCCAAGTCTTCGGTGCTAGCCTCGGAACCATTCTCATCAATCCAGTCTGTTGTCTCCTTGATGGCGGAGAGGATCGTCTTCTTGTCATCTTCGCTAATCTTGCCGCCAAGACCATCCTGGTCACCCAATTGTGTTCGGAGACCATAAACAAAGGATGATAGTGCGTTGAGCGCCTCTATACGTTTACGTTGGGCTTCGTCATCAGCGGCGAATTTTTCTGCCTCTGCAACCATGCGTTCAATCTCCTCCTGACTCAAGCGACCTTTTTCATTCTTGATAGTGATGCTCTCTGATTTACCACTGAACGAGCATTAGTACAAGGTGTAGTAGGATATGGCACATAACTCACGTTCCCTTATCAGCAGCAGACACTTTTAGAATGCCATTAGCATCAATCTCGAACGTAACTTCAACTTGAGGCACACCCCGTGGGGCGGGAGGAATTCCAGTGAGCTCAAATTTGCCCAGTAAATTGTTGTCCTTAGTCAAGGAGCGTTCACCCTCAAAGACCTGAATGAGGACAGTGGGTTGGTTGTCCGCTGCCGTCGAAAAGCTATGTTCTGTTTTAAAAAAAAGCATAAAAACAGTAATGCTCATGGACGTACATTTGGCTCTTGCGAGTGGGAATAACTGTATTACGCGGAATTAACTTGGTGAAGACACCGCCAGTGGTTTCAATGCCAAGAGTCAGGGGATTGACGTCGACGAGAACCATGTCGCTGGTGCCTTCAGCTCCAGAGAGGATACCACCTTGTACAGCGGCACCATAAGCGACGGCCTCGTCAGGGTTGATACTCCTTGAAGGCTCTTTGCCAAAATAATCTTTCAATAGTTGCTGAACTTTCGGTATCCGAGTTGAACCACCAACAAGGACGATCTTTAAAAACGTAAGTGTCTGAAAACTTCCGTATATTCGAAACTGACCTCGTCAATATCTTCCTTTTTCACGTTGGCGTCCTTGATCACTTGTTCCACTGGTTTCAAGGTCTTCCGGAAGAGGTCCATATTCAATTCTTCGAATTTGGCTCGAGTGAGAGTTTCCGAGAAATCATTCCCATCCTCGAAACTCTCAATTTCGATCTTAACGCTTTGCTGACTTGAGAGAGTGCGCTTGGCTTTTTCAACTTCCCTCTTTAGTTTTCCAAGAGCACGAAGGTTCTTGCTAACATCAGTGCCAGTTTTCTTCTTGTAATTCTTAATGAGGTAATCCATCACTCGATTGTCGAAGTCTTCACCACCGAGGTGTGTATCACCGGCAGTCGCAAGTACTTCAAAAACACCATCGTCGATAGAGAGAAGAGAGACGTCGAAGGTACCACCACCAAGGTCATAGACAATTATCTGTGATTCTCCTTGTTTCTTATTCAAACCATAAGCAATCGCTGCGGCAGTGGGTTCGTTGATGATACGGAGAACATTAAGACCGGCGATGACACCGGCATCTTTGGTGGCTTGACGCTGGGCATCGTTGAAGTCTAAATGATGATAATTAAGGGCGCTCCTCGTATTGTAGAGAGCAGTGCTTACATGCTGGAACAGTAACGACGGCATGTGTAACCTTTTCGCCCAGATAAGCTTCGGCTGTTTCCTTCATCTTCGACAAGACCATGGCACTGATTTCTTCAGGTGTCTAGCGCAGGATAAGATATCAGGTCGATATAAGGAATTATTGCCACCCACGAAATCGCGGTCCTCACTCTTGTACTTGACTCTGATATAGGGTTTGCCGCTCTTCTCCTGAACCTTGAAGGGCCAATGCTTTATATCCCGCTGGATGTCAGAATCGTCCATTCTGCGGCCAATCAGGCGTTTAGCATCGAATACTGTGTTGGAAGGATTGGAATGGAAAGCATTTTTAGCGCTGTCTCCAACACTATAGAATGTTATAGTTGGATGCATCTTTGCGAACGACACAATAACTTACAGTCGTTCATCGTCAGAAAAGGCAACCCAAGAAGGAGTGATTCTGTGGCCCTGGTCGTTGGCTATGATCTCTACCCGGCCAGCTCGCTGAACGCTAGCCAAGAATCAGCAATCGCTGACAGGATGAGGTCTATTACATACCCAACGCAAGAATAGCTGGGGCAGAAATGGAAACATTAGTGTCAGTTTTTCTGAGAAGTGATGCCTCCTACGTTGTTCCCAAATCTAGAACGAAATCAGAGGGGAGAAAACGGAATGTGAATACAACGTACCGATACCAATGACGGTTCCATACTCAGATTTAGCATCTTCGGCTTGTGCTACTGACGGACAGAGACAAAGAACAGCTATGAAGGCTACGAAGAAAAGTGAGAGAGAGGAAAAGAGGCGCCCCGATTGGGCTTGCGTTGGTCGCCGATGTAGGCGAGAGAGAGACATCGTGGTTGAACAGAAATTGTGAGGAAAGCTTGGCTTTTATTCGAACGAATGACGTGTCAATCGTACGTGGCTTTGTCACGTGTTGTCCTTCATTCCTCAGCCATGGACGACGCAACTCCTCCACCGCCAGAGGAACGGTCGCCTCCTCCCCCACCCCCCTTAGCCTCTGCGGGTTCTCCTGCTGAATTCTTAAAAAATGTGGTGGGAAAGCGTGTCATTGTGAGGCTCAATTCTGGTATAGACTACAGAGGTCTGCTGGCAATGACGTGTCTTTGAGTCAGTGCTGATGTGTGCAAATTCCGGATCAGGCGTATTATCGTGTTTAGACGGTTATATGAATATTGCCCTGGAGCAGACAGAGGAGCATGTAAACGGAGCTGTGACCAATCGATATGGAGATGCGTTCATACGAGGTAATAATGGTGAGACGTACGTTCTGCATACATCCTGGTCACGAGAGTAATATTGCCAGTATCATACATCTCGGCGGCCGAGGCATTGTAGTGGGATCATGGACGTGGAGACTGTAGACCATCGTTAACAAACCACATGTACAATCTTACCTCTTTCCTTCATCCAAATCGTGGTTACCATCCAGTGTCAACGACCTTGTTGAGAACCCAACCCCTACCAGGGCTTGAAAAATGCACCTTTCATCTACTCTTTTCTCTTCCGCCCTCCGTATTTATAGACGAATACGAGCTCGTGAATTACCATGAATCTTATACATTTCGCCGTTGGGGTACGTCAAACCTCGAGTATCCAGTCTGCGCTGTAGAACCAAGCAACTCCACGCTTTTATTGGACATTAAATCCGACGCTGAATCTGTACAAATCAAGGTACCGTTGCATTTGCGGTATGCGACGCCTTCCCGAACGCAATCTGGCTACACCGCCATCAAGGTCCATTGGCCTCTGGGATTCTATTCATGCCCTGCTTCTGGTATGCTCTCTGCCCACGACTAATTCTGGCCCTTAACTCTTTTCTAGCCAGCTTGTCCGTCCCACAGCAATCTTTACCCATCCACCTTTTGTGGCCAGAGCTAAACCAATGGGTTACAAAGAACTCAACTCGAGATATTATTTTAGTATCCAATTCCGCACAACTACTAGGTAAGACGGGTGATACCTTGCATGTACCCGTTGGACAGTTGGGCCACCTCGCTTGTGTTGAATATGGCACTATTCTCTGCATTTTCCTCCTGTTTTGGTATCTGATTCACGTAGCCAAAATAATTGCGGTACATTTGGAGCCGCAAGGCGAATGGAAGGTGGAATAGAATATCTGTATTGTACAATTTCATGTACTACCCCCTATCTATACTTCCAAAAAATCAGGATCCTCTTCAGAGAGCACATCTAAAAACCTGAAAAACGATGCCGCCGGAAATCCAACAACGTTGTTGTAGTCTCCATCTACTTTGCTGATGAGGATGCTACCTAATCCCTGGGCAGTTGTAAATATGGGGTAAATCGAAGTTAAGCCTCGATGACGCACTTGGATTGCAAATCCACCAGCGCGGTCAATGCCTTCCCCGCTTTCGCTATAAGCCTCGAGCAGAGACTTTGGATTATCCGCAAAATGGACAAGTGTCCTCTCATCCAATGACCTTCAAACCTTGAGGCAGCTGGAGAGGATCATGCTTTCATTGACGTACCGAGTTCGGTATCCTGGAGCCGTTAATATAGGGTAGGCTAATAATCCCCGATTATATTAGATAGGTCCAGTGATCAAGCAAGTGGCTCCTGACCCACTGTAACACCTGTAACCACCTCGCAGACATTACCGTTCAATTCAAGCAGCATGCGAAGATTTTCTGCTTTGCCTATTGGCTTTTCCAATAGCTCTTGACTAACCGCTGAATGTTGAGTCGTTAATACTGATGCCTGAGGTTGCGTAAGAACAACCGTATCGGCTTTCAGGGGCGATGTTTAGGCCGTGGAGACAGTAGACAGTAGAACACAAGGACATACCTGCAATGACAAGGTCAGGTGGGTTGTCTGGTTCCTTTGTCTAAGGGCAAAGACAGACATGTAGAGTCAGCGTAGGGTCAGGTAGAAACCTACTACTATGCGTTCGTAGACCTCAATCGCCTTGCATGTCGCAGTTGAAACGGGATATTCATGAATATCCTCAAAGGAACTCAGCGGTAAATTTTCTTCGAACGTGGAGGGGATGATTTCTGGTTCTAGTCCCTATAATTATCCAATCAAGTACATACTAATACAAGGAAATATCACGCACTATAGCACGAATAATGTCTCTTCTCCGCGGGCTATTCGAAGCTAGTATAATGCGTTTGCCTTGGAGCCTTTGAATGGCAGGGACAGCGAGAGCATGGGGGAGAATGTGTTTTGTCATGGAGTGACACGTCGCCCACGGTCACCGATGCGATTCAGAACTGCCATTGACGATGTCCAAACATTATCTAGTGAGCACGGCCCTCCAAACATCCTCCCATGGCCAGTGTGTGCTATGCATGACTGCATGTAGGAATCGTTCAGTCCATAGAGAAGCTCCAGAAGAAATGCATCGTCCGTTTCACAGAAGAAGATATGCATATCATCTGTAATAACGAGACGAACGAAGGTGGTCTACAGGTCTGGTCGTGCGTCCTATACCTTTTACATGATCGGTTCCACCTCATCAGTTCCAGAAAAGTCAAAGTAGACTGTCTTTTCAGTAACTATCGTATCCAATCCAACTCGGAAAATACCATAACTGCCATGCTATCTCCTGAAGCACTCCTGGTTGCATTGCGATCCGCAATCACGCCGTCGGTATCGTCTGCGTCCGGGTATGAGACAGAGGAAGTTGTTATGAAGCTAGCAAAGAAGAATGACCAAGCTGTTCTGTCATTCGAGATATCGGGCCTGTCTCGCGCAGGACGACGAATGCGTATAACGCATGATGTGAGGATTGACATTATGAAACCAGCCGACGTAGAGAAGCTGGAAGAGCCAAGAGTGCCAGAGCCCGACGCATGTTTTGTCCCTGAGTATGCTGGATAGGTCTTGAACTTTTCACTTCAGGTCCACGTACTGTTACCTCCATTGAACAAAATCAAAATAATTGTGGAACGTTTGCGACCGATGGCAAACGTCCTCGCTCTTCGTGCCAATAATAACAAGAGGTTGCAACTATCCATCTGCACCGAGAGCGTCAAGGTCAATACTGATTGGGACAATTGTATCAATCCAAAAGGTCGTGCTGAGTCGTAGCTCAGGAGTCCCTACTAATTATTTTTGCCTAGTTCAACATCACAGCGACGAGCGTGATCCGGACGAGCTGCATGAGGCCTGCATATCTTTGAAAGGTTTCCTCAAGTTCCTGGGCAGCTACATTGTTTCCACCTCTACGATTGCATGTAAGCATGTCCAAGCTCAATCGTTGCTTCATGCATTGACTGCCGAATCATTCAGGCATCTGTCACCAATATTGCATCATACTGTACGTTTATATAGGAGACGTTGCAGACGCTGGAGGCGTCCTTACTTTCTATATTCCGGCCATGGTCGGCGAATAGTATAACCGCGTGTAGTCCGTAACAGTGTGGGGTTGTAGCAATAATGAACGTTCGTCAGCAAAGAGCCTATCTTTGAGCCCCGTCAGCCTCCCTTGATCATGCCAATGCCAGTATCCCTGTCAAGATCCGTAAGGACTGTCGCCTTCTCTTCTTTTGGAGCATCTTTCCCCGAATCCTCGCCACACCCGCAGTCATACTTTGCATCCAGGTTTGCACAATCGAACCGTACCTTACCCAACCTTTCATTCACCTCGTTATGAACTGAACAAAGCCAAAGAGCAGCCGCGCGTCGCGAAGAAGTTTGAGGTGGGTACTTGTTGAGAAGTAGTTGAAATTCAGCAGCACACTCGCCACACGGATATAGTCGAGAAAGGAGATGAAAGTAGGATGAGAGCGCCGTGCGTTCGTCCATAGATGGTTTCTTGAGAAATTATAGGTGAAAGATTAGCTGGTAGATAAGAAAAGAACTACCTCAGGGAACCGGAGGGTCATTGTATGCCTACATATTCAAACGTTAGTTACGAACAGCTGAAGATCGGAAACATACAATAGCTTCCAAGTTGCACGGCCCAGTGCCGCTCTAAGAGTTGTTAGCCCCTTCAAGCCGGGGTGATGACATGCGCCTACTTTGCGGTCGCGTTTCCTAATTTCGGCATGATAACCCCTCCACTTGACTGCAGGTCCTCCCCTGCCTTATTCTTAGGTTTTTGTAGGGCCCCACTCGTGTAATCATAGACAGCCTTGATAGTGCTGTTGCGTAAAAAGCCCTCTACGCCTCCTTCTCCAAAGAGCTGCCCAGTCCATGGATCTATGTAGGCCCGGGCGGGAGGGTGTAGAAATGTAACCATGGAGAATAAGCCCTGTATGTTGGGAAGCCGAAGTGAAGGGGAGCAATTAAGATTGAATACACACGAGCACGGCTATGACGGTTAAGAAAGATTTTGCGAAGCGGGATATAACGAGCATGTTGTGAGCGTTTATTTTAGAAAGTGTCTTGATTACTCAATCATCTTCGTACTCCATCCTGATGGGTACAACATACATCGACGAGGCTTCCGGATCGGATGACACTGGGATTGGAACCCTGGAGTCGCCCTATCAGTCCCTCGGCTATGCGATTTTCTCTCATCCCACTGCTCCTGGCTACTTGGTCCGCAAAGAAGTAGCAGGAGACTTTACGGAACCTACTCAAACAGCTTTAAAGAAAGCGAAGAAGACTGCAGAAGGATTAGAAAAGAAGAGAAAGAAGGCAGAAGAATTAAGAGAAAGGCAAGTGACTCAAGGCAATGAGGAGAAGGAGAGAAGGGAAAAGTTATTGGAGGAAAGCAAGAATATCACCCTGGTTGAAGATGATTCATTACCGAAGGCTGTCAGGGTGCGCACAACTGCTCTTTTCTCGGCGATGTAGATCCAACTTTCTCAAAGGTCAAAGTTTCTCAATTGACCGAGCATAGGGCGAAACGCGTCCGAGTCTTCGGTTGGGTTCACCGTCTCCGAGATCAAAACAAGATCATATTTATCGTGTTGAGGGACGGAACTGGCTTTCTCCAAGCTGTTCTCTCTGGGAACACAGTATGTATTTCACTCACGATATGACGCCGCTTACCCACATCGATAGGCCCAATCCTACGAGGCGTTGACACTTACAATCGAATCTTCTGTGGAACTTGTTGGAACCCTCCAGCCTGTTTTGGAAGGTAAAACAGCACCTGGCGGACACGAGCTCATTGTAGATTATTGGCGTGTGGTGGGCAGTGCACCTGGTGCTGATGATGCGTTCACTAATCGTCTCAATGAGGCACGTTTTTGCTTCTGATCTTCCTTCATTATTAACCATTAACGATCGCAGAAATCAGATCCTTCGATCCTCGCTGACCTCCGCCACTTGGTCTTACGCGGGGAAACTGCCTCTTCTGTCCTTCGCCTACGTTCCAACCTTCTCTCTGCCTTTCGCACTACACTCACATCTCACAACCTGCTCGAAGTTACCCCACCCTGCCTTGTTCAGACACAAGTTGAGGGTGGCGCGACCCTATTCAAATTTGATTATTATGGCCAGCCTGCGTTCCTCACGCAAAGTTCGCAACTGTATCTCGAAACATGTCTTGCTGCGCTGGGAGATGTTTTCTGCGTCCAGGAGAGCTTCAGGGCAGAAAATAGTCATACCAGGCGGCATCTCTCAGAATATACACATCTAGAGGCCGAGTTGGCTTTCATCACATTCCCCGATCTCATGGATCATATAGAATCCCTTGTCTGTGAGACAGTCGACATTCTCCTTGCAGACCCCCTCTCGTCTTCTCTCATTCGCGCATTGAACCCTAACTTTGTCCGTCCAACGCGTCCATTCCTCCGACTTTCATATGTCGAAGCGATTCACTGGCTCAATGCCCATGGGATCAAGCGCCCACAGGAAGACGAAGCAGGAGCCATTACCAAAGGCGAGGATGGGGAAGTTATTACTGTCGAACATAGAATCGGGGATGATATCGCTGAAGCAGCCGAGCGACAAATGACTGATATCATTGGAAAGCCGGTATTCCTGTACGGCTTTCCGAAGGAGTTGAAAGCATTTTATATGAAGGGTATGCTTAACGGCAGGCACACTCTCGGTTCTGGAAACACTATGGATAAGGGGGTTACGGGAAATGGCAAGGTCTACACGGAATCCTGTGACCTACTTATGCCAAACGTTGGTGAAATCGTCGGTGGGTCAATGAGGATCTCAGATATGTTGGAGCTGCTAGACGCATACAAGAAGGAAGGCATCGATCCCTTGCCTTATTATTGGTTCACTGATATTCGCAAGTATGGCACATGTGACCATGGTGGATATGGCTTGGGTGTGGAAAGGTTTTTGGCATGGTTAGCAAACAGATACACAGTGAGGGAATGCTCCTTATATCCAAGATGGCCTGGCAGGGCAACTCCCTAGATATAGAGGGTGGTGACTATATAGATATAAATTTACATGACTGAAAAGGCAAATAGCATAAAATCCCAGAGAGGAGCAATGAATCTGGTGACATGTAAGAGGTACTGATATGTTTGGTGCCCAAATTTGGACATACCACTGCTTCTTTGTTTTACATGTTTGAACACATGCTTGCACCTGCTGAGCACAGCTGCTGTCACACCCTGTTTCCTGTTTTTGTAACTGTGAGTTCCACATCCCAGACCCAGACCCTTTGGCAATCAGTGATCATTACCTTTCCCTAAATGAATTTTGACTACTGCTTGGTGCCCCCCACACATTTTTTGCTCCCCCCTCCACCTCACTTGTTGCATGCATGCATTTAGCCTCTCAATAAAATAAAATGGTTGTATTAAGATGTATTGTAGTGGTAGCTACTGCTACCACTTGTATTACTTGTATTTAGAATAAAAACTAGTAATATGCAGGTGTACACATGGTGATAATTGTTATGAACTATAGGCCCCATTCATTTTCCTCTATGCATTCTATTACCTTTCCTCACTTATCCCTTCTTGTTTCATTAGATTTCCTTTTATGGAACATTATAGAATGTTCTACATGCTTCCAGTGTAGAAGCTGCATAACTGCGCTTATGGCTGCAGTGTCTGCGCTGGAAGCTCTAACTAGCAAAGGGAGTTCATAGACTTACAGTGCTTATGCGGTTGCAAGAAGAACTAAGGTATATTTGTCAGAATGCTTCTACTTATATACATGTTTCTATGCTATTATTATAATATGTAAAACATGTATCGTGTGGCTGATACATGAAGTAATTGTACTATGTGTTATGAACTAAGGCCCCATTCATTTTCCTTTATTCACTTCATTACTATGCTTTACTTATCGCTTCTCATTCCATTAGACTTCCCGTTATGGAAGGTCATCACTCGTCTTGTCACCAAGATGGTGTATGCGCATCTCCTTCCTTATTTGGATAGCTGAC